>ML104689.1:540025-561665 GCA_003697995.1 Taxidea taxus jeffersonii | reverse complement strand
ATGGCATCACTTATCTCTCGAATTCTCCCCTCGTGGTCCAGTAGTTGATTGTCTCTCTTTTGGTCAGCTTCTTTATTCCCTGCCATTTGGTCTTCTATATCACTAATTCTGTCTTCTGCCTCATTTATCCTAGCAGTAAGAGCCTCCATTTTTGATTGCACCTCATTAATAGCTTTTTTCATTTCAACTTGATTAGACTTTATTTCTTTTATTTCTCCAGAAAGGGTTTTTATTTCTCCTGACAGGGTTTCTCTAATATCTTCCATGCCTTTTTCGAGCCCGGCTAGAACCTTGAGAATCGTCATCCTGAATTCCAGATCTGACATATTACCAATGTGTGTATTGATTAGGTCCCTAGCCTTCGGTCCTGTCTCCTGCTCTTTTTTTTGTGGTGAGTTTTTCCGCCTTGTCATTTTGTCCAGATAAGAATCCGCTGTTCTCCCTGTTAAGTGAACTTGGTCTTGGCTGTATTTCTTTGATCTTCTGGGGGAGGGGCCTGTTGTAGTGATTCTCAGGTGACTTTGCCCCAGGCGGAGTTGCACCGCCCTTACCAGGGGCCGGGCTAAGTAATCCTCTCAGGTTTGCTTTCAGGAGCTTTTGTTCCCTGAACGCGCTTTCTGTAGAGTTCTGGAGGACGGGAATGACAATGGCGGCCTCCCAATCTCCGTTTCAGAGGAGCTGAGAGCTAGGGGCCCCAGTCTTCAGTGCGCCTTCAGAGAAAAGCGTTTAATCCCTCCAGTCTCCCTAGCCCACGTTTGCGCCGGAGAGTGCGCGCGCGCGCCCGCCCGCAGACACCGCGCACCCGCAGACACCGCAGGCCCGCAGACCCTGCGGGCCGCCGACACCGCGGGCCCTTCGACACTGCGCGCACCCGCAGACCGCGCGCGCCCGCAGACCGCGCTCAGAGAAAATCGTGCATAAGCAGTCCCGTCTCACTGGCTTCTGGGAGTGCTCCGAGCTCACCCAGCCTGTGACCAAGCGTCTCTGTCTCTGGCAGAGTCCCACCTGGAGTCTCCGAACCCCGTAGATCCCTGAGCTCTCCCGGGTCGGAGTCTCCCCGGATCTTGTGGGGACCCCTCGCACAGAGCACCGGCCAGTGCCACAGAGCACCGGTCAGTGTCACAGACCACTAGGAAACCTCGGCTCTGTCTCCGCAGCCGGCTTCCCCGCTCTAATACCTGTGAGCTCTGCGACACTCAGACACCCCCGATCCTTCTGTGACCCCGTGGGACCTGAGTCCACGTTGTCCCCGTGAGGTCTTCACCCCAGTTTAGCCTCTGGAGTGTTGTCCCTCCGTGGAGCTGACTTTTAAAAGTTCTGATTTTGTGCTCCGCCGCTTGCCGGGAGCCGGCCCCTCCCCCTGGGGTCTATCTTCCCGTCGCGTTGGATTCACTTCTCCGCTGGTCCTACCTTTCAGAAAGTGGTCGATTTTCTGTTCCTAGAATTGTTGTTTTTCTTCTCTTCGATCTCCTGTTGGATTTGTAGGTGTTCGGAATGGTTTGATAGGCTACCTAGCTGATCTCCTGCTGGCTGACGTCGTCTCAGCCTGCTACTTCTCCGCCATCTTGACTCCTCCCCCCTTGTTTGAGCATTCTATGTGCTTGTTCATGTGCTAGGTAACAAAAATACAATGATGAAAAAGACATGGCCTCTGTCTTCAAACAGCTTAGAGTATAGTAGGAAAGACCAATATGCAAAGGAATATGGTAATACAAATTTTGAAGGCTCAAGATAAATGTCTGTACCAGACTCAATAGTTGCAAAAAAGGGGATGGCCACATCTGCATGTGACACCAGGGAAGTTTCAGAGGTATGACAATATTTTACGAGAGTCTTAGAAAATCTGTATACATTCACATTGTAGAAAACTTGTAGGAGCCCTGGTGAATGGTGGGTCACTGCCTCTCCTCGTGCCCTCTTCAGTAAATAGGACTTGCTCCCCTCATTGCTACCAGTTCTGCAGGATGGCTCTCAGCTGACACTTCTGTTTAGGATGGCCTCCAATTAAAAACATAAATAACAAAAAAATATGACCTTCTTTCTAGGGGTGACTCCTTCTTAGTCAATGACTGATCAGCATGGGGTTTAAAAGCTTAGACCTCCCACCCTTAACTCAGAACAACTCTGAAGGTCCATTCCAACTGAAGAACTCTCTTTGGGGCTGGCTCTGTTGGGACTGAATTACAAACTAATTCTTCCCTCTCCCCAATTCTCCCCCACTTAGGTTTTAAAACCAAGAACACTCCCTAATAAGAATCCTGCATCCCTAACTAACAAATACATTCAGCCCAGGCAAGGGCAAGCCATGTAAGCAGAAACATGGGTATAAAATGGCATGGCTAGTTTGGAGTACCATAGTCTTCTGGTGAAAATGGCCTCCCAGCTCTCTGCATTCTTTATATATATGTAGTTTTTGTTGGTTTTGTTAACTTTTTTATGGAATAAACACATTCAGAAAAGTGTTCTTTATCTGCATTTTTATATCTCCCTTTTTATGTCTTTTTCCTCCTGCAGGAAAGAAAATTCTAGGAAAGTTCTGAATCATCTAATGTTTTGTATTATCCATACTATTTTCACAATCTGTGAATGTAAAATTTGAGTAAATTAAAAAAGATATAGTTTTTTTCCTTGATTTTAGTAACATCCTGATAGAATGACATCATTACACCATCAGTTTTCATTCTCTCAATGATTCATAAAAAAGGAGATCACTGTAATACAAATACTTACATTGAATTAGAGTTTCCTAGCTAGACACATGCTCATAGACCAGCTAAGCCCATAACCTCAAAGAATTTCCCTACTTGGAAAAATACTGTGACATATTCACTTTTACTGTGTGCCTCATCACTTGTTTTAGTAAAAATACAGTAGGAAAATCACACATCGAATGGTGCAGTGGTCCTTGTCTAATCCTGACCAACACTGACATAAAATTCCTGAATAGAAGAAGCTCAGGGATCACAGCACAACATGTCATAACATACCATTTCCTATCCCATGTATGTTAAAAAGCCTCATACTGACATCATTGTTTGAAATTACACCTACTGAAGCAGAAAGAGCAATGCTTTTTAAACAAAGTAAAAATTGAACAAGTGATTATACCAGAAAGATGCTGTGAAGATAATTGTGGCTAAGATAAGAGAAATAGGACATTCAGCTATCCACTTTATTGGACTCTGTAAAGTCACAAAGATGTCCTTAAATGAGTATATATTAGTGGTAGGTTACATTTTAATTCTCAGTTTTCTTTTTCCTCTTCCCCTCAACTACATACTTATTGATCTCTAAATCAACAACATCCCTGAATTTTGTTCACTTCCTACAATTAGGATTTGTTCTTTAAAATCAAACTGATTGCAAGCTCAGCCCTGGAGATGCATTCTGGAATCATCATTTAACATAATGTTAAAGAGATATGGGAAAGAAAGATATGCATTTTGGGAGTGGTATGTACACAAGATGCAAATGAAGGAGATCCAGGCAAAGCAAAACAGGGTGATTCTAATTTAGTGCTCAAATTAGTTTTGCAGATAGCTAGACACTTGTCTCTCATTTTCAATCACTCCTCTGTTTGTAGAGCACTTTGATGGGCTGTCTTGATAGCAAAATTACAGGCAATTAAATTTAGAGGGCTAATTTTTCCAATGATTTCAACTTCAGAAAAATAAAATAAGAGATAAGTTAAATACATCTTACAAAGTGAAATGGTATTGTTTCAAAGGATCAAGAGCTTTGTCTCTTAGAGAATCAAAGGGCCTCGCCTTTGGCATCAATCACATTTTTCATGAAAAACAGAACTTTGCCATTCTTGAGGCTTCATGACAAAGAAAACGATTCAATTTATCTGCTGTAAGACTTGCTCCAAGATGTGAAGACGGAGAAGTAGTTGGCAGCAGCTGTTAACCCACCTGCAGAGAAAACTTCTGTCTCATTTCATCTGTTGAATTGTTCACAAGATCCAGACTCATGTTTACTTGTTCACAATTAAAGATACCACGTAGCCTTCCGAGATTGTTCAAAAAGACTGTCAGAGAGCCTGCAGGGCCTGAATATTAAGTTGTTCTCCCTGGTTAGATACCAGCTCACCGCATACCTGATGCCTACCCAGGAACTTTCCTTTGGCTCTCTGAAACAAAGTAAAAAACCCAGTTAAGAAAAACTTGGCAATCTTCCTACACCAGCCTTGGTAGCAGCAGCCCTACATGCTGTATTTATTTGCATTCCATTTTCTACGCGTATTTACGGTAAACCATTAAGGCAGCATTGAGATGTACATCTAAATCGCTGCTTTCCTGGAGTTTCATCTGTCCTAAGGAATGTGGATCATAATACCTGCTTATGCTAAAATGTGTTGGATAGAGGCTCTTTTATCCTAAGAATCAATTGCATCTCCTTAGAATGCATGGCTGCCAATAACATATTCTGGTTTCTCATACCAGAAAATAATGCAATTGAAATGACTAAACGCAAAGCGTATTAGAGAAAAGCTTATGTTTGAAAACTGAAGTGTGGCAGTATCAGCACAAATCAATGTCTGGATGGCCATAGTAACCAAGGCTAAGACGTCCAATTATTTTGATTGTAAGGAAGAGGAAATAGGTTTTTAAGCACAAAGGAACTTATTTAAATAAACTTCTTAAGCTAAAGATACCTTAGAAATCCCAAGTTTTCTGGCGGATATGCTGGGTAGAATCATTGGTTATTTTACTCTAAGAGACATAAAATCTTAATATTAGGTTTCTTGGGGACTTTAGTTGAAGTTGAATTTTTAAGGGCTTTGAGGTACTTGACATTTAATACCTATTAGAGTTCTCTTTAAAAGAATTTAATTCTCCTGTGTTAGGACGATAAAGATCACATTGTTTGCTTGAGAGACAGCTGTTCAGCTTCTTAGGTAAATATAGTATAAAAGCAAACTTTGGAATGGTACACATCCAGGTGTGTTTATAGCTATTCAGGTCAGCCTGGGAAAGGTGTATTTTTATGATTTTGTGTAAAGGCAGGCATAAAAGGGACAAATTATTGATAAAATAAAAAGATGCAATATTAGAATTGTAACATAAGAATAAACAAGGTAACAGAAATACAACCAGTAATAGTCCTGAATTTAAGTACTCAATAAACATTCACATTCAAATAATACTGAGAAAGACTGAGCTAATAAAAATCACAATGAAATGAAGGTAAAAATATGAATTGAAACATAATCTTTGCACTGGTTCTCCATGATTTTAAGCTACAGAATGAATATGGCCATTGGTCCATCATTAATAAAATATGGCAGATGGGGAAAAAGTTGGTTATTTTTCCAGCTAGGGGATATTAGAACCTCTTCTTTTTTAATATACTAACATTGTATGATCTACACTTATTAATTCCTTTGTTACACAATGCAATTTGAGAAAGTGTCAGTCTTGACAAATGATTAATGTATAGAAAATATTAATAACAGGATTCATGTATGGGGAGTCAATTATCTTTTCTACTAGTTGTATGAAATTGGACAGGATATTTTAGTTTTGTAGCTTGGTTTCCTTATCTATGTTGTTATATTGGTTTTAGCTGATTGCCGGGTTTCTTCTCAACTCTAAAAATTTATCACACAATAAGTGCACATTGCTTTTTCAAGGAGTTCACAAATATGTCATGTCGATGATGTAATAATTAACAAAACAATATCTTGTACACTGACATATAGGGTTTTGGGGTTGTTTTGTTTTGTTTTACAAAATGGAAGGAATATAGTGTGTATCCTATAGGACAGAGATAGCCACAGTTGTAAAGTGGTTATGTGCATGCCAATATAGAAGTTCTTAAAATTCTCCAAACCATTGCTTTAGCCAGGATCAGACAGAAGAAAAAGGATAGGAACTGGGGAAGGGGAATTTTGCCAGCCTGTTAAAAACAGGCTAGAACCACATGGGTTCAGTCCCAACCCCTTCTACTCTCTGGCCTTGTGGCCTCAGGAAAACTATATAATCTGCCTGCATTTCAGTTTCCTCATATGTTTGTTGGACTGATTAATGGTCTGTATTTATACTGAATTGACATGTGAAATAAGAAACCTTATAAATGAAATACAGTTAAAACAGCACTTGTCGCATAATAGACAATTCAATTGTTTAGAATCTATTATCATATTTTTGCTCACTCATGCATCTCTAACAGCAACTTGATGAGGTAATTTTTTACTACCTACATAATATAGATGAAGAAACTGAGTCAGAAACCTTAAGTAGCTTACCCAAAGATCACACAAATTGTTCAGTTGCAGAGCGGAAATTTAAATCCTGTCCTTTTGGGCTCAAATCACTTCCTTATGTCAAGTGGAGCCATACTGCCTTCCGTATGTTCTCTTCTTGTCCTACCCAGCCCATCCACCACCTTTTGCCCTCTGAACCATCCAGAATTTTTCACTGTTAATGGTACTGGTAATTACTTATGCTTGTGGACTATCATTGATGAATTGTAAATTTTAATCTTTGTAAGAGACATTAAAGATTATTCTCTGTACTTTTTTTTTTTAGATTTTATTTACTTATTTGTTAGAGAGAGCACAAGCACAGGCAGACAGAGAGGCAGGCAGAGGCAGAGGGAGAAGCAGGCTCCCTGCCGAGCAAGGAGCCCGATGTGGGACTCCATCCCAGGACGCTGGGATCATGACCTGAGCCGAAGACAGCTGCTTAACCAACTGAGCCACCCAGGCGTCCCTATTCTCTGTACTTTATGTCCACACAAAGAGACTGTGATCCAAGCATTGTGGCCATGATGACGGTTAGTGACCAGGTCAAGGCTGGAACCTGGTCTCCTCACTTCCTGTTCGTTGCTTTTTCCTTTTATTATTTTATAGTCTTCTCTATACAAATAGGTTACTATTCTGGACATTTTCTATTTTCATCCAAAATCAAGGTAAGTTTGTTTATGATGTTTCAGATGAACCAATAATATGATGCATTGGTCTTGGTAGTCCTTTTTTCCAAGTCAGACTCTTAAATGATTATATATTCTTATGCTTGAATACTTAAGTCTGATTTTGATCTCTGTATTTATTTATTCTTAATAGACTTAATTTTTAGGAAAGTTTTAGATTCACAGCAAAATTAAGTGGAAAGTAGAAAGTTCCCATAGACCCCCTACCCCAACACATATACAGGCTCTCCCACTATCAATATCACCCACAAAGTGGTGCATTTGCTACAAACTGTGAACCTACATGACACATCATTACCACCCAAAGTCCATAGTTGATATTAAGGTTTATTGTTGGTTTTGTACATTTTGGGGGGGATCTCAACAAATATGTACAGATAAGTAGCCAACATGATCATATCATACAGAATAATTTCACTGCTCTAAAAATCCTCTGTTTTCTACCTACTCATCCCTCCCCTCATCTCCCACCCCTAGTTTGTATTTATTTTACCATCTGCTTAACCTTTGCTTTGCCCTGAGGATAAACAATTCTGATTTGGCTTCTAAGTCATACTTCAACTCCTCTCAGCATCTGCAGGTGTTTCTCATTTGCTGAAGAGCAATTACTTGGCTGATGCCATATTTGGTGTGGTATGACACTAGTTGGGATACTTCAGGATTATTTTTGTGAGAGTTATGCATTCATATATGCTAATAAATTAATCAGTAAGTATTGAACAAGTGCACACTATAGTTAATATAATGACAGATAGCTGAGGTAGCCTCAGAAGAGGAACAAATGGTCATGAGGTAGGCAGAATAATAACCTTCTGAAGATGTCCACATCTTCTGGAACCCGTGACTGTGTTATCTCATACGGCAAAAGAGACTTTGCTGTTATGATTAAGAGTACATACCCTGAGATAGGGAGATGATAGTGGGCTATCCAGGTGGGCTCCATTTAATAACAGGTCCTTAAAAGCAGAGAACCTTCCCAAGCTGTGGTCAAAAAGAGACAGGGCTAAGAAAAAATGGTCAGAGAGATGTGGTGTTGCTGGCTTTGGAGATAGAGAAAGGGGAATGTTAACCAAGGAGTGTGGTCAGCCTCTAGATGCTGGAAATGAATTTTCCTCTAGAGCGGCCAGAAGTGAATACAGCCCTGTTGACACCTTGGTTTTAACCTAGTGAGACCAATGTTGGCCTTCTTACCTATGGAAATGTAAGATAATAAATTTGTGTTGTCTTAAGCTAGTAAGTTTGTTATAAATTTGTTACAATAGGACACTACAGTTCAGGAAATATCATGCTTTGAATTTGAAATGCAATGACTCTGTTAATGTATATTTCTACAGATCCTCTATGCTATTGTTGGTGCATTCTTCATTTTCTCATCACTTGTGGTAAGAACTGAAATACGAGACACTCATGTCAGCATTTTTACCACAGTATTTTAATTAGCAAAATATGCAACTGAGGAAATAAGGAACCGAGTTCCTTAATTCATATGGAAGAACATATTTATAAATAACTACCATCATCACAAAGTAGGGATGCCCTTTGTCTTGCCAAAGGGTTATTTTAATTTTTGAGTTCTTTTCCAGAACTCCACTTAAGGATACTCTATCTAATCCATGGAGAAGTCTTTGCTATCTATGAGTTATATTTGGCGAGGAGTTTAATTTTTTGCAGTCTTCATAAATTAAATGGAAGAGAAAAGGGAAGTAAGTTTTTCATTTTCTGTAAACAAAGTTATCTTTTTTTCTCTAAGTGTGTTATCGTCTTCATCCTGTTTTCTCTAGTTTTTATTTTTCTGTCTAGAGAGGCATCCAACGTTTCCTGAGATTTTGTTGGCTAACATTCTTCCAGATTTTTCTTCTTTGGTATCCTTTATAATCATATCTAACTGTAGGTGACTGGCCATGTGCAAGTTCAGCTACATAACAGCTCAATTGTACCAATACATATGTTATGTATTGGTTATACGTGTTATGTATTGTACCAATACATAACAGCTCAATTGTACCAATGCTCCAAAAGATGTGGAGAATGAAGTGTGTTCTGGATTATCCCCTGATAAGGAAACCAATGTGTTGAAATGTGTCCCTTCCAAAATTCATATTTTATTTTATTTTTTAACGTTTTTTCATCCCTTGGGGCACCTGGGTGGCTCAGTGGGTTAAAGCCTCTACCTTCACTCGGGTTGTGATCCCAGGGTTCTGGGATTGAGCCCTGCATCAGGCTCTCTGCTCAGCAGGGAGCCTGCCTCCCTCCCTCTCTCTCTCTCTCTCTGCCTTCCTCTGCCTACTTGTGATCTCTGTCAAATAAATAAATAAAATCTTTTGAAAAAATAAAAATAAAATTTTTTTCATCCCTTTTTAAATTTTATTAATATATAATGTATTATTTACTTCAGGGGTACAGGTCTGTGAATCCTCACAAATTCATATTTTAAAGTCCTAACCCCAAGAACCTCATAACATGGCCCTATTTGGCAATGGATATAATTAGTAAAGATGAGGTCATAGTGGAGTAAAGTGGGCCCTTAATCTGAATAAACCAATATCCTTATGAAAAGGAGAAATTTGAATATAGACACGTATACAGGGAGAATACCATCTGAATGTTGGAGTTATGCTACTGCAAACAAAGGTTCCACCAGAATCTGGGAGAGAGGCTTGAAATAGAGGCTTCCTTCACGCCTTCAGAGAAAGTGTAGCCCTGCTGATACCTTGATCTCAGGCTTCTAACCCCCAGAACCATAAGACATAAATTTCTGTCATTTAAACCACTCAGTTTGTGGTATTTTGTTATGACAGCCCTAAGAAACTAACACAGAAAGTCCTATAAACTCACCATTCATTCATGCAACCTCTAGTACAGGAGTAATGACTGTTGCCCTCCAAACTCCAAGACATCTAGAAGGAAAAGAATTTCATGTTCTAGGTAACCAGTTAACAAACCCCATAGTCTCTGCCTCATAGTTGAACATGTGGGATTTTTTTTTTAAGTGATACATGTGGGATTTTATTTTTTTTAATTATTGAAGTATAGTTGACCCCCAATGTTACATTAGTTTCAGGTGGACAATAGAGTGATTTGATAAGTGTACACCATATGCTATTCTCACCACAAATGTAGCCACCATCTGTCACCAGGCAACATTGTAACAATACCATTGAGTATATTCCCTACCTTTTACCTTTCATCCCCATGACTTATTCATTCCATAACTTCAAGGCCATACCTCTCACTCCCACTGCAACTTTTTTAAACATCAAATAAAGTTCACATGCAGATCAATGTGGTCAAAATATCATCAAACAACTTCATAGACCTTTTTAACTATGTATACCCATGCTGTGAATTAACATTTATACCCTGAAATTTTCACAAACTAAGAAAATAAACTTTAACAAATTCTTTAGTCTTATTTCTCTGACTTTTGGGCATTTGATGGCAATTTAAAGTGTTATGAAACATTCCTAAATATGTTATAGCAGCTTGCAAATTTTACTTCCCACTATTTAATCATAAACTTTCTCACAGACTTTAGTGAAATTTGTATTAATATAGTAGCACATATGCACAATCACATTGTTTCTTCAATTTAGATTGCTTGCTGAAAGAGCCACAAATTGCTAAGTACCTAGTATATTTAATACGTTCATACAATAAAGCACCTATGTCAGGGCATCTGGAAGGTGGTCTTAGTCCATATGCTTTTTTCTGAGATAGTGCCAAGAGCAGCCAAAAATTGTAGTCTCAAGAAAATCATGAAGGTTGCAATGCTTTAATTTTTAATCAGTTTCCAATAAATGGCTTAAATTTGTGCTTTCGTGGAATTTAAAAAAAAATGTTCTATTTAGGACATTTAGCCTGGAATCCTCAAGACCCCTTTCCTGGAGCCCACAGACTCTCTAAATGATGACAGCACATGAGATAGTCAACAAAATTCTTAATACCTCAACCTGTTTGACTTACTTGCATGCAATAACTAAGTAGCGAGTCCCACCATTAGATAGTGTTACGTGGGAACAAATTTTATCAGCAGCTCCTCTGCAATAATTACATCAAACAAAAACTAATCCAGCACTATCACTGTTCATAAATGTAAAGGAAAAGAACTCAATTTTATGTACTTCATATCAAACCTCATTAGCCTATTAATAGTGTAGCTCTACATTGTACATTAACCACACCAAAATAGCCTGAAGATGACCTTTCTCAAGAAAACAGTGAGGAGCAGGAGGGCACAAATACTGTGTTGTGTCTCTAATTGTCATCAGGACCCTTTATTCTCTTCTCTCCTTTTTGGATCTCAATTTGTAATTGTTCTTTTATGTTACGGCTCTGAGGATCTATCCTATTGTTTATTCTCTCTATTGTTCCTTGCTGCCCCTATTTAATTAGTGTTATTTTGTTACTGCATCTAATAAAGCCTTTGCTTTATACATGTGTTTTAAATAAAAACATATATGAGATCTTCTAAAATATTTAATGCACTACAATTATAACATTTCATGACTGTATTTTTATTTTCTTCTAAATCACACAAAATTCAGCTCTGAAACCTCACTTGCCAGTATCATCAAGAACATCAGACAATTTGGGGCATCTGGGTGGCCGAGTCAGTTAAGTGTCTGACTCTTGATTTCAGCTGGGATCATGATCTCAGGGTTATGAGATCAAGCTCCAGTGAGGCTCTGAGCTCAGTGAAGAGTGGCCTGGAGATTCTCTACTTCCCTCTCCCTCTCCCTCCCTCTTGTTCTTCCCCCAACTCCTGGGGGCTTGGCTCCCTAAAATTAAATAAATAAATAAATAAATAAATAAATAAATAAATAAATAAATAAAATTTTTTTAAAAAGCATCAAGCTCTTTTTGATGGAGGTCTTTCCCTGGAGACAAGGCTTGTGGTCAGCAGGCTTCTTCATGGCTAAGATATTCTTTTCTAGGGCTAGGTTCAAATATCCTATACCTGAGCTTAATGGGTTCTGCTGGCTGTTTCCACACACTCCATGCCAAGTTCAACAGTAAGGACTATTGCATTTTTGGTTCCCAAAATATAGTTCAAACACAGTTCTCCCTCTCTAAATCCTGTATTGTTTTTCTTATGGCATGTTCTGCACCTGCTCCTGAACCCTCATAATTTAGGGAATTTGAAACAAAATAATACAAAAATGAATAGCGTTGTCTAAATAGCATTACTAAAGTGTGTTCTGTGGAAAACTACTTCTTCCCTTTATTTGTTATGCTTAAAAATGTTCATCAAATTAGTGCAGGAGACATTGGATTAAACTAGTGTAAAGAGATTTCTTTATGGTAGCATAATGTTTATCTTTTGGTATGGCAATATTACATTTGAAATCTCAAAGAGAAGAAAATAGTGATCATTTCCTGAAATTTCATGACTGCCAAATCCTTTTTATAAAACCAAACTTAACTAGTGTTACACAGAATTCTCTTTGGGACTCCCTAAAATAGGATGATTGCATAATTTTGAAATGTAAGAATAATTGTACCTTTTTAAGGAACACATATGGTCTATTACCTTGCTACTCAAAATCTGGTATGAGGGCCAGAACTGAGTAAGTCTCAAGGTGACTGCTATGCCTGTTAAACCTGAGGCACTCTTCTATAAATCCAGGCCATTATTTACCAATGAGATTTTAATTTATGGGGAGTAAAAGTGTTTCCTTGGGGTACATCTGCTAAACCTATTTATATAAGATGTTTTATTCTGAGGAAGGAGATGTTTATATACCTTCTCTCCCTATGTCTCATCTTCAGCAGAACTCACCTTCACGTACTCACTTACTTACTCAGAGACTAAAATACTCATTTGGGGCTAGAAAGTAGTGAAAAATGGATCCACGCTGAGATTTCTTTCTTCTGGAGATGAGAAAATAGAGTGAACCACAACAGCATCACAGAAGGCTGGGTTGGGGAACAACTTAATCAAGTAAGTGAGATAATTTCTGGATTTTAGTAGACTAGATAACCAACTTTTTTTTTTTTAAGACACAGGTATATGAACATGGTATGTGTTAATATCCAAGGTTCTGCCAGTGGTAGACAGTTGGCCAGGTGCCAACAAGCCAAAATGATATCAGGAGGGCTGAGCCAAATAAAAGAAACCAGAAATTATCTTTTATGCATTTATACACTTATTTAAAGTTATAGAACATCAGCCAGTGGAGTTTAACAGCTGTTTATATCACACTGGGAGAATGGTTGATTGGCTAGTCTTTTAGTCCATTGACAAGACAAACTTTCACTATATGTACTTTAAAACGATACCTAGTGAGCCGTAAACAGATATGTACTTGCAACATGATTTGCCTTCAGTATACCGAAATTAATGCAGTGCCTTAATTACATGTGGCACAAGCTACTTTTTAAAAGAGGTCATCTTTAAAAATTGCTAAAAATGTCCAGTTTCTATGCTGAACAGTTCTGCAATGCAGTATCTTATATACCCTAATTTTTCTCTCAAAGCTGAGCTGACACTGTGTAAATGATTTATGGTGACAAATAGTAAAATATATAATTTCTGCATATGATGTTTACTAGGTATTAAATCTAATAGAGAAGAGGAGCATCTGGGTGACTAAGTCCATTAAGTGTCCCACTCTTGATTTTGGCTCAGGTCATGATCTCAGTTTCGTGAGATTGAGTCCCTTGTCTGGCTTGCACTCTGTTTGATCCTCTTCCTCTGCTCCTCTCCCCACCCCCAACCATACACACTCTCTCTCTCAAATAAATAAATAAACAAATAAATAAATGCAGGACCACCTTCAGTAAAATTTGGCTAACCAAAAATCCAAAGCTAAAGTGCTGGTTGCTAAACAGACTTCAGCCAGAGTTTTTGAAATATATTCAATTATACTATTCTGTAACTCAACTCTTATGCTAGCTAACGCTTTTCCACAGAATGGAAATAATAGTGATCATAGGAGCCCAGTGGCTATAAGGATTTCTGTTTGGCATAACGTGTGTTTGAGGGTGTGATATCTTTGTCAGCTTCTCCCCGCTCTGTTTCTGCTGCAGGACATGAGCAATAAGTTCTGTGAACCATCCTATTTTGCTGCCCTCTAAACAGAGAACTGATATTGTCATTCAGCTGTGAGAGGAGCAAGGAAAGAAAGAGCAACGGTTATCAGTATTGCTTTCTGATACTTTTCTTTATCTGGAGGTTTGCCTCTGGGGATGTCAAATAATCCCCTCTGGGGATGTCTACTTCTTGATTTTTGAATGAGCCACTGACTTGTCTTTCCTCTAAGTGTTTTCGTTAGAACTGATTCAGAGAGACAGAAGACACTTTTGAAAGATCCAATCTAAATAATGTTGCTCTTCAGATGATTATCATGCATAAGTCTGCACATTTGTATTTAAAAGGTATGTTAAGTCAGTGACAAGGGGTGAAAACAAGAATATAATCTGATAGCGACTCAGAAAATATTTAATGTCACTTTAATTGTTATTCCTCACCTTCTTTAGTTCTCATAAGATAAATGAAAATTATGGCACTCACACCAATCCTAATGAGGACTGAGGTCAAAACAAACATGTATTTTCTGAGACCTCTGAAACACAATACATGAGCTGACAGCTTTCTCTGGAGGAAAATTCCTTCTTGGAAGTTGAAAATTCAATAAGTGATGCATTTTGACTTTTTGAAATGGTGAGTTATAAGAATCAAGGCTCTTTACCAACCTTTTCAACCAAGTTGTTATTCTCCTGTTGGAAGAGCAAGAGAGGCCATTTCTACCTATCTGCTCTCCAGATGCCAAAATATTCCGTCTGACCTGGCGATGTCTGCTCTTGCATTACTGGAATGGCATTTTCCAGGTCATCTAATGTGCCCCTTCAAATTTGCTGAAATGTCAGCTCTTTGTTGGGGCTTCTCCAAGGCAATTTTGCTTCCCTAGCCACCTTGTTGGGGAAACAGCTGGGCAATGTTGACTTTATCCAAATGTGTCAAATTGAATATTGAGTCAGCAAGGTCTGTAAATGTTTATTATTGAATTCCAGCAGATCTCACAGGATTTGATTCGGTAGCCAAGTAGGGATACCTCACCATCTTTACTTAGATTGAACATGGAGAATTTTATGTCACTAACCCTAAGTCATGGCCCCTTGAAATAGACAGTTTATTTTTTCCTAATGAAATGTACTACATATTCTGGGATTGCTGCATCTTTCTCCCTCCCAGTGGAGAAGAAAGTGTCTGGCAACATCATAAAACTCCTGCATAGCAAAAACAGGGCCTCTTTCTGGTTCACGATTGGTATGACATCGTCATTGTTTGCTTGTTCTACTCTGAAAACGTCTTCAATATGGCAGAACTTCCTTATCCATATTAAACCTGTGAAGGGAGTTAGTAAAAAGTTCTTTGAGAGAACAAATTATAGCAAATGTGCAAAAAGTCAGACTTCATTGTACTGTTGTTCTCTATGACAAATATTTTGTCAGAAGCAAATATAGTTTTATTAAAAAGTTTCTTGAGAGCTTATCTTGTTCCTGGGATTTTTTTTTTTTTTTAATCATTTGCTGCAATTTCCCCTGAATGTTGCTGGAAAAAGTAGAAAAGATGAGTCAGTATATAAGGATCTTTCTTTCTTTCTTTCTTTCTTCCCCCTCCCCCCCTTTTTATTGAGAGGTGGGGAGAGAGGGACAGAAGGAGAGGGAGAAAGAGTCTTGAACAGGCTCCGTGGCTCCTCAATCTTATGATCTCTAAGATCATGACCTGAGGCAAGATCAAGAGTCAGACTCTTAACCAACTGAGCCACCCAAATACCCATCCACTTCTTTCTTAAGAGAGGCTTATGTGAGATATTTCCCAAAATCATTAAAAGAGAAGATTACCTTGCTTTACACAAAAGCATATTTTTTTCATCTGTTTTATCCAGGCACCAAAGAGCTTTGGAAGTGATTTGTAGTATGCTTTTGGTGAATGATAAAACCTCTTGTCTCTCTTTTCTCTCTTTTTCTCTGTCATAGTGACAAACATTTTGACACCATTCTGCAAATTATGGGAAATAAGCAGAATGAGAAAACAGAGACACTGTGACACTGTCAAAAATCCCCTGGGGACTTCAAGTTGTTGCTCTGCATGAAGGAATGTGTATTTATCTAATTTCACACTTGGATAGTAATCATTAATCCAAAATGAAAATGGACATTTTGCTTCTCAGGATCCCACCCCGCCTTTTAAAGTAACCAATCAAATAGCTTAATCTTTTCATCACAAAGACAATTTGGAAATTATTTTTTGTACATCTCATTTATCCACAAGCACTATAATTAGCCCACATGAAATACAAAGCTATTTACATACCTGACTAATAAAACTGCTTTTCATTACCCTATTTGACCTTGCTTCTCTTGCTACTGATTTCCTACTACCTCTGGCATTTTTGTTTCTTGTGGATATCGCCACTATGCTGTTTCCTGGTCTTTTGGATTTATAATTATTCAAAATATCAAAGTAAACAGCTTTACTGTTTCCTTTACATGATGAGAATATGCATAGCCAGATGGTGTGCAACATATGCTAATAGATACCTTTTTGTGAGTGCTTAATGTTTCTTACCTTATCACATTTATCCCTATACCAAACCCTTAAATTAATTCCCATTTTTCAAATGAATAGATTGATGTTCACATAAGATCTGAGTTGAAAATGCTCTATATGGATTCAAACCCAGCTTCAGCCACACATACTATCTGCAGTCAGTTGGATTCTATTTAAAAAAGATCTTTGAGCCCAAAATGGCTTATTAATCTAAGTTCTACACGGACCATCCTGGTGTTTCTTATCTCCCAGCACCCCCCACCACCACCTTGTTCCCTGCAGTCAGGCTCCTTCTTTAGTACTTGTTTCCATCTCCCTTATCTGAAAATGTTTCTCAATCCTAAAACCTGCAAAAAGGATCTTCTTATTTAGATTTTCATTGTTCACTTCTCTTGGGACTTGCCTCTCTACTTAAAGAGTAATAACACAAATTTTACTTCGTGATACTATTCAAGTGGCCTATATCTGTTCTCCACCCCTGCCAATGGCCCTTGTTCTTCATATGTATTGCAGTTGCTGCTACACTTATGAGACTTTTCCTGTCAAATATTAAAGTCTTTGAGATCAGGGATTTAACCTTATATCTTGAACAGAGGAGTGTTCAATTAATCTTTGTTTAACATGAGAATAAAGGCTGGTAAAAAGATCAGCCAGTGAGGACAGAATCAGTTTATGACCCATTTTTCTGAATTGAGCAGCTGTCTATACTCACTTTCTAAAGTTGTATCTGCTATGTGTTTTGAAGGAGAAAGATAAATGAGTCTATCACAATTGTCAATGAGATTCAAGACTATGTGGGCAGTCAAATTCACATCATCTACTTCTCTGCGAGTAGTTGTTGTGATCTGTATTTAACTTCTGCTTAATACACTGGCATCTGTTGTTCTCCTCTTTGCAAACAAAAAGTTATTTCCCTTTCTCTTTCTTACTTCCAACTCCTAATCCAGATCCTTTATATTCACTCAGAGGAAGTGAGAATAATTTCATCTGCCAAAGCTTCATGTTGGACATAAATACATTTCAGTCAAATGTCTCTGCCACTGATATGCCAAGGAAGACTTTGGGTACTTTTCACCTGAGGGTCCGGCAACTGCAGGGAGTGTCTCACTTACTGAGGGTGGCTGCAGACCAGCTGCACTTTTGACATATTCCGTCTCCTGAACAAACGGCCCAGGCGGTTGTCTTTTTAAGCTTTGATATTAAATGAATTCACAGGTTACCTTCAAATATACATGGTTAAGTGAATCTCTACCCCAATCCCCATTATAAACCTCAATTGATAAATTTGTTAGATGCCATCTCAGGTGTTGAAATAAAGCCCATGCTTGTTCATACACCTGTGTGACCTGCTGTTAGTCACAATTCATTGCTGATAACTAATGCAAAAGGAGTTTCTCTAATCAGGGAAAAAAGAAAGGAGTCTTTCCTGGGCTTAAGACTAGAGCTGCAAATATATTTGTGTACTATTTAAGAGAAATTGACTAATTCATTTCAACAACTATTTATTGAAAATCCAATGTAAGTTACACACTACTTTGGGATCTGAGGTCACCCGTTTCCTGACTTGAAGGAATTCACTGTGTAATTGAAAAGGTGATAGCTTCCACATTGAGGCTCTGGAAACAGCCCACTGAATTCTCCTCGCACTTTTTGCATGCCACTTTCCTCTCCACTGTCCTGTGCATTGTACTGTTCCCCTGGAAAGCTCCGGACTATCCCTGTTCCCTCCACCTCTTTAAAGTCTAGAATTTATTAATTTATTCAACAGGTATTTATTAATATAGTAACTAAACACAGGAAATAGAGAGCTGAACAAAATAAGCATGGCTTTCTCTCTTAAAGAACTTTGGTTCTAGTGGGTGGAGACCTGTAATGAACTAACAAATAAATTAACAATGCGATTCCAGATAATGCTATGAAAAAAATTTTTAAGATGTAATAGAAAGTAACTGAAGTGACCTAATTAGACAAAATAATCATAGAAGGTTTCTAGGATGATGACATTTGGGTCAAAACCTTGGCATTGAGAAGGAGCTAGCCATGTAGGAGATGAGAGTTCTCATGTAGCCATGAGAGAGTTCTCATGTAGCCATGAGAACCTTCTAGGCAGAAGGAACTTGGAGTACAAAGGCCTGAGTCAAGAACCAGGCTTAATTATCTGAGGGACAGAAAGATGGCCAGTGAAACTTAAAATATCAGGATGTCATTCAGCAGAATGGAAAAGAGTAGGAGAATAATTCTGGAGGTAACAAGAGCAGAACATTAGGAACTTCTAAGCCATAGCAAGGACTATGGATTATGGGTGTCCTAGAATGCTACTGAATGCTTGTAAATAGTGGAAGGGTGTGAAATATTACATGTTTTAAAATATCACACTGGCTACCGTGTGAAGAACGGATTCTAGAGAGTTAAGAGTAGAAATAGTGGTGCCTGGTAAAAGGTTATTCTGAGAATTTGAAGATATAGTGGTGTTTACTTAAACAAGTGGGATCATGATAGAGATGGAGAGAAGACCTGGTTGTCCAGTATACTGCATGAACCCTTCCCTTATTGCTTAGACACACTCTGTTTTCTAATCTATCAACATTTTACTTGTATAAGATAATTTCATACTTTAACAACTACAATAAACACTTCTGATTGTTTATTATTTACCAGTAATTGCACCAAGTGCTTTACAGACTTTGTATCTAACCTCCACATAACATTGTGAGGTAAACAGTGTTTTTATCCCTATTTTTCAAAAGAGGGAACTGAAGCTCAGTTAGGGTAAGTAACTTGAAGCTAAGAAGAAGTAGAGCTGAGATATGAACCCAACTCTGTCCTAATATCATAGGCTCTTAACTTCTATTTTATATTATCTTCTATTTTTTTTCTGTTTTGCAAATTGTGTTAGACTTATCTAACTATATAAATGTCATGCCTTCTTGCTGGTTATACCAGACATAGTGATGAGGTATAAATATTTATTAAATTTGACAATATTGCTACAACTGAGAGATGTGCATGGCAGATCTGGTAACTGAACTCTCCTGGGTACTGTGAAGCCTTAGTTATAACTGGGGACACCAGATGTGAAATTGAGAAAGAACAGGACTTGTGAAATTTAGAAGAGAATTTTAGGACTGGCGATGGCCGTGGACTTGCATACCTCCAGAAACAGGCATTGAACTGGCTGAAGGGGAGACGATGAGGAGTAAATCAAAATCCTCTAACAGTTGACAGAGGTGTGTGACTGGGCAGTAGAGCAGGCTCCATGAGAATGTATGTTTAGAAGATTAGAGTGCTTGGTTCCATTCTCTGTTTTCTAACCATCTTGAAATTCTTAATAATTTTTGATTAAGGGGCATCACATTTTCATTTCATGTTGAGCCCCACAAATTATGTTGCCTGTTCTGCTAGGCAGCTCAAAGTAATCCAAGAGAAATGCAATAAAGATGCATTAGGATCTGCCAAAATCACCTCAGAAGCCTCTTTTTTTTTTAAATTTTTTTTTATTTAAGCTTCTTTTATTTAAACATATAATGTAACCCCACCACCCTCTCCCAAACCCTCTCCCCCCCCAACCCCCTCAGTTTCTTTTATGACAATAAGAGTCTCTTTTGGTTTGTCTCCCTCCTGATCCCATCTTGTTTCATTTTCTCTTTTCCTACCACCTTAACCCCCACCCCCGTTGCATCTCCACTTCCTCATATCAGGGAGATCATGTGATAGTTGTCTTTCTCCAGTTGACTTATTTTGCCAAGCATAATACGCTCTAGTTCCATCCATGTCATCGCAAATGGTAAGATTTCATTTCTTTTGATGGCTGCAAAATATTCCATGGTATATATATACCGCCTCTTCTTTATCCATTCATCTGTTGATGGACATCTAGGTTCTTTCCATAACTTGGCTATTGTGGACATTGCTGCTATAAACATTCGGGTACACGTGCCCCTTTGGATCACTACGTTTGTAACTTTAGGGTAAATACCCAGTAGTGCAATTGCTGGGTCATAAGGTAGCTCTATTTTCAATTTTTTGAGGAATCTCCATGCTGTTTTCCAGAGTGGTTGCAACAGCTTGCATTCCCACCAACAGTGTAGGAGGGTTCCCCTTTCTCCACATCCTCGCCAGCATCTGTCATTTCCTGACTTGTTCATTTTAGCCATTCTGACTGGTGTGAGGTGGTATCTCATTGTGGTTTTGATTTGTATTTCCCTGATGCCCAGTGATGTGGAGCACTTTTTCATGTGTCTATTGGCCATCTGGATGTCTTCTTGGCAGAAATGTCCGTTCATGTCCTCTGCCCATTTCTTGATTGGATTATTTGTTCTTTGGGTGTTGAGTTTGCTAAGCTCTTTATAGATTTTGGATACTAGCACTTTATCTGATATGTCATTTGCAAATATCTTCTCCCATTCTTTCAGTTGTCTTTTGGTTTTATTGACTGTTTCCTTTGCTGTGCAAAAGCTTTTGATCTTGATGAAGTCCCAATAGTTCATTTTTTCCCTTGCTTCCCTTGCCTTTGGCATTGTTCCTAGGAAGAAGTTGCTGCGGCTGAGGTCGAAGAGGTTGCTGCCTGTGTTCTCCTCAAGGATTTTGATGGATTCCTTTCTCACGTTGAGGTCCTTCATCCATTTTGAGTCTATTTTCATGTGTGGTGTAAGGAAATGGTCCAATTTCATTTTTCTGCATGGGGCTGTCCAATTTTCCCAACACCATTTGTTGAAGAGGCTGTCTTTTTTCCATTGGATATTCTTTCCTGCTTTGTCGAAGATTAGTTGACCATAGAGTTGAGAGTCTATTTCTGGGCTCTCTATTCTGTTCCATTGATCTATGTGTCTGTTTTTGTGCCAGTATCATACTGTCTTGATGATGACAGCTTTGTAGTAGAGCTTGAAGTCTGGAATTGTGATGCCACCAACTTTGGCTTTCTTTTTCAATATTCCTTTTGCTATTTGAGGTCTTTTCTGGTTCCATATAAATTTTAGGATTATTTGTTCCATTTCTTTGAAAGAAATGGAAGGGATTTTGATAGGCATTGCATTAAATGTGTAGATAGCTTTAGGTAGCATAGACATTTTCACAATATTTATTCTTCCAATCCATGAGCATGGAACATTTTTCCATTTCTTTGTGTCTTCCTCAATTTCTTTCATGAGT
>ML104689.1:518347-535025 GCA_003697995.1 Taxidea taxus jeffersonii | reverse complement strand
CCTCCTGGATTTTGATGCTTGTTCCCCTTGCTATATTAGGGAAATTCTCTACAATAATCCTCTCCAGTATACCTTCTGCTCCTATTTCTCTTTCTTCTTCTTCTGGAATCCCAATTATTCTAATGTTGTTTCGTCTTATGGCATCACTTATCTCTCGAATTCTCCCCTCGTGGTCCAGTAGTTGTTTGTCTCTCTTTTGGTCAGCTTCTGTATTCCCTGCCATTTGGTCTTCTATATCACTAATTCTGTCTTCTGCCTCATTTATCCTAGCAGTAAGAGCCTCCATTTTTTATTGCACCTCATTAATAGCTTTTTTCATTTCAACTTGATTAGACTTTATTTCTTTTATTTCTCCAGAAAGGGTTTTTATTTCTCCTGACAGGGTTTCTCTAATATCTTCCATGCCTTTTTCGAGCCCGGCTAGAACCTTGAGAATCGTCATCCTGAATTCCAGATCTGACATATTACCAATGTGTGTATTGATTAGGTCCCTAGCCTTCGGTCCTGTCTCCTGCTCTTTTTTTTGTGGTGAGTTTTTCCGCCTTGTCATTTTGTCCAGATAAGAATCCGCTGTTCTCCTTGTTAAGTGAACTTGGTCTTGGCTGTATTTCTTTGATCTTCTGGGGGAGAGGCCTGTTGTAGTGATTCTCAGGTGTCTTTGCCCCAGGCGGAATTGCACCGCCCTTACCAGGGGCCGGGCTAAGTAATCCTCTCAGGTTCGCTTTCGGGAGCTTTTGTTCCCTGAACGCTTTCTGTAGAGTTCCGGAGGACGAGAATGAAAATGGTGGCCTCCCAATCTCAAGTTCAGAGGAGCCGAGAGCTAGGGGCCCCAGTCTTCAGTGCGCCTTCAGAGAAAAGCGTTTAATCACTCCCGTCTCCCCAGCCTCCGTTCGCGCTCAGAGACTGCGCTCGGAGAAAATCGTGGGTAATCAGTCCTGTCTCACTGGCTTCTGGGAGCGCTCCGAGCTCACCCAGCCTGTGACCAAGTGTCTCTGTCTCTGGCAGAGTCCCACCTGGAGTCTCCGAACCCCATAGATCCCTGAGCTCTCCCGGGTCGGAGTCTCCCCGGATCTTGTGGGGACCCCTCGCACAGAGCACCGGCCCGTGTTACAGAGCACCGGCCCGTGTCACAGACCACAGCTCTAGGAAACCTCGGCTCTGTCTCCGCAGCCGGCTTCCCCGCTCTAATATCTGTGAGCTCTGTGACACTCAGATACCCCCGATCCTTCTGTGACCCTGTGGGACCTGAGTCCACGCTGTCCCCGCGAGGTCTTCACCGCAGTTTAGCCTCTGGAGTGATGTCCCTCCCTGCAGCAGACTTTTTTTTTTTTTTTTAAGATTTTATTTATTTATTTGACAGACAGAGATCACAAGTAGGCAGAGAGGCAGAGAGAGAGAGGAGGAAGCAGGCTCCCTGCCCAGCGGAGAGCCCGATGCGGGGCTCGATCCCAGGACCCTGGGATCATGACCCGAGCCGAAGGCAGCGGCTTTAGCCCACTGAGCCACCCAGGCGCCCCTGGAGCAGACTTTTAAAAGTCCTGATTTTGTGCTCCGCCGCTTGCCGGGAGCCGGCCCCTCCCCCTGGGGTCTAATTTCCCATCGCATTGGATTCACTTCTCTGCTGGTCCTACCTTTCAGAAAGTGGTCGATTTTCTGTTTCTAGAATTGTTGTTTTTCTTCTCTTCAATCTCCTGTTGGATTCGTAGGCGTTCAGAATGGTTTGATATGCTATCTAGCTGATCTCCTGCTGCCTGATGTCATCTCAGCCTGCTACTTCTCTGCCATCTTGACTCCTCCCCTCAGAAGCTTCTTAATACAAGCACCTAGAAATGATAGAGTTACAAATAAATAAAATCATAAATGCTCTTTCAAATAGGGTTGAGTTTTCAAAAATCATCAAGTATTATTTATTGAGAAGAGGCAAAACATAATAAAACAAACCAGAACATTTAGGTCATTGAGAGGGACTCACATTAGCAGCTAACAGTATTTAAAATAGATCTTCAGTAATTAAGTTAATGGAATTATCACAAGAAGAGATAATAATAGATCCAAATAGAGCTCTGAACACTTACAAACACTTCATATACCCCAGCAGTGATAATGTAAATCTACAAGGAAAAGATGGATCATTCAGAAACTGCTACTGGGAATTTAATTATCCAGATTGGAAAAAACAAACAAATCTCTACCTAACACAATACAGTAAAAAATCTATCTCAGTGGAGTAAAATCCTAATGTTAAGTTACGCTTTAATATGTTAAAGAAAGTATAAGAGGCCATTTTTAAGACCTTGAGCCAGCTTTGGTTATATCTATTTTAAAAATAAATAAAACAAATATAAATTTTAAAACTTCCAAATTTGGTGGCATTAAAATTAAAAAATTCTCCTAGAAAATTACCTTAAGCAAAATGAAATGACAAACTATTGACTGGGAGTACTCAGAACATGCGACAACAACAAAAGAAGTACAGATTTCTTTCAAATAAACAATTTAGCAAACAAAACATTAAGATTACAAATGCACGTTCATAGGATAGGAACAAAATATTCTAAGAAATGTTGCTTAACCTCATTAGTAATAAGATATCGATCATAAAAACTTGAATTTTTACTTAAATTGAATTTTTACTTAAAATTAATTTGCAGAACAATAGTACAGTATTAGGATAAGGCTTAAAAATTATAACTGCTTAAAATTGCATCACTGTGTAATGATTAAATGCCCATATTATTATATATGGTAAAGGCAAGAATTTGCCTGTGAGGTCCTCATCAAATCCATTTTTAGTCACTGAACTTACAGGTGCTAGCAACATGAAGGATACTAAGATTGTGCAAGGCACACAGTGATGGAACCACTCACTTCCTGCCATACAATCTTGCACGAGAAACAGAGTGTGCATGCAAGTTACTAAAACACATCTGAGAAAGGTCAGGAAACATGCAGATAAAATGCTTTATGATCCACAACTGATTGGTCTAAATCCCATCTTCCCCCAGTTCACTTATTACTAAACTTGGAAAATGTCTAATTCCACCAATACTTTAAACATATCATGCACTTAGCACTATGGTCAGTGTGGGCTGGAAGGGAAAGGACTTTGGGGAATTAGAGTGGATGATACAAGGTGGAGTGGGCAGGAGCAAGAACTGGTTAACTTTTTTTTTTTCTTGGTCAGAAACAGAGTGCACATTTTATTGCCTACCTTTAATTTTTTTTTAAAGATTTTATTTATGTATTTGACAGACAGAGATCACAAGTAGGCAGAGAGGCAGGCAGGGTGGGGGGAGCAGAGTCCCTGCTGAGCAGAAAGCCCAATGTGAGGCTCCATCCCAGGACCCTGAGATCATGATTTGAGCTGAAGGCAGAGGCTTAACCCACTGAGCCACCGAGGCATCCCTAAATTGTATTTTTAAGTCATATACAGTAGAATATAGTAAAATTACCTCCTCATGGTGTGTGTTTTTGTTTTTTCCTAATTTAATTTTTTTCAGTGCTCCAAAATTCATTGTTTATGTACCACACCCAGTGCTCCATGCAATATGTGCCCTTCATAATACTCACCACCAGACTCACCCAACCCCCCACTCCCCTCCCCTCCAAAACCCTCAGTTTGTTTCTGAGTCCACAGTCTCTCATAGTTTTTCTCCCCCTCTAATTTCCCCCAACTTACTTCTCCTCTCCAGCTCCCAATGTCCTCTGAGTTATGCCTCATGCTCCATAAGTAAGTGAAACCATATGAGACTTGACTCTCCCTGCTTGACTTATTTCACTCAGCATAATCTCTTCCAGTCCCATCCATGTTGATACAAAAGTTTGGTATTTATCCTTCCTGATGGGAGGCATAATACTCCATAGGTATGTGGACCACATCTTCCTTATCCATTTGTCCGTTGAAGGGCATCTTGGTTCTTTCCACAGTTTGGCGACTGTGGCCATGGCTGCTATGAACATTAGGCCCTTCTTTTCACTACACCTGTATCTTTGGGGTAAATACTCAGTAGTGCAATTGCAGGGTCATAGGGTTACTCTATTTTTATTTTCTTAAGGAATCTCCACACTGTTTTCCAAAGTGGCTGCCCCAACTTGCATTCCCACCAATAGTGTAAGAGGGTTCCTCTTTCTCCACATCCTTTCCAACACTTATTGTTTAGAGTCTTGTTAATTATGCCCATTCTAACTGGTGTAAGGTGGTATCTCAATTTGTTTTTGATTTGAATCTCCCTGATTGCTAATGATGATGAAATTTTTTCATGTGTCTGTTAGCCATTTGTATGTCTTCTTTGCAGAAGTGTCTGTTCATGTCTTCTGCCCATTTTTTGATGTGATTATCTGTTTTGTGTGTGTTGAGTTTGAGGAGTTCTTTATAGATCTTGAATATAAGCCCTTTGTCTGCAGTGTCATTTGCAAATATCCTCTCCCATTCCATGGGTTGCCTCTTGGTTTTGTTGACTGTTTCCTTTGCTGTGCAGTAACTTTTGATCTCGATGAAGTCCCAAAAGTTCATTTTTGCTTGTTTCTTTTGCCTTTGGAGACATATCTTGAAAGAATTTGCTGAGGCCAATGTCAAAGAGGTTACTGCCTATGTTCTCCTCTAGGATTTTGGTAGATTCCTTCCTCATATTGAGGTCTTTTATCCATTTTTAAAAAAGATTTTATTTATTTATTTGTCAGAGAGAGTGAGTACAGGCAGACAGATTGGCAGGCAGAGGCAGAGGGAGAAGCAGACTCCCTGCTGAGCAAGGAGCCCGATGTGGGACTCAATCCCAGGACACTGGGATCATGATCTGAGCCGAAGGCAGCTGCTTAACCAACTGAGCCTCCCAGGCGTCACTGTTTTATCCATTTTGAGTTTATCTTTGTGTATGCTGTAAAAGAATGGTCAACTTTGATTCTTCTACACATAGATGTCCAATTTTCCCAGCATCATTTGTTGAAGAGACTGTCTTTTCCACTGTATGTTTTTTCCTGTTTTGTCAAAGATTATTTGACCACAGAGTTGAGGGTCCATATCTGGGCTCTCCACTCTGTTCCACTGGTCTATGAGTCTGTTTTTGTGCCAGTACCATGCTGTCTTGGTGATCACACCTTTGTAGTAAAGCTTGAAAATCAGGCAACATGATGCTCCCAGTTTTGTTTTTTTCTTTTTCAACATTCCCTTAGCAATGCGGGGTCTCTTCTGATTCCATACAAACTTCAGGATTGTTTGTTCCAGCTCTTTGAAAAATGCTGGTGGAATTTTAATAGGGATGGCATTGAAAGTACAGATTGCTCTAGGCAATATAGACATTTTAACAATGTTTATTCTTTATATCCATGAGCATGGAATGGTCTTCCATCTTTTTGTGTCTTCTTCAATTTCTTTCATGAGTGTTCTGTAGCTCCTCAAGAACAGATCCTTTACCTCTTTGGTTAGGTTTATTCCCAGATATCTTATGGTTCTTGGTGCTATAGTAAATGGAATCGATTCTCTAATTTCCCTTTATATATTTTCATTGTTAGTGTATAAGAAAGAAACTGATTTCTGTACATTGATTTTTGTTTCCTGCCACATTACTGAATTGCTATATGAGTTCTAGTAGTTTGGGGGTGGAGTCTTTTGGGTTTTCCATATAAAGTATCCTGTTATCCGTGAAGAGAGACAGTTTGACTTCTTCATTGCCAATTTGAATATGTTTTATTTCTTTTTGTTATCTGATTGCTGTAGCTAGGACTTCTAGTAGTATGTTGTACAACAGTGGTAAGAGTGGACATCCTTGTCGTGTTTCTGATCTCAAAGGGAAGGCTGCCAGCTTTTTCCCACTGAGGATGATATTCGTTGTGGGTTTTGTATAGATTTTATGAAGTTGAGGAATGTTCCCTCTATCCTTATACTTTGAAGTGTTTTAATCAGGAACGGATGCTGGATCTTGTCAAATGCTTTTTCTGCATCAATTGAGAGGATCATGTGGTTCTTCTCTCTTCTCTTATTGATTTGTTCTATCACATTGATTGATTTGTGAATGTTGAACCACCCTTGTATCCCGTGGATAAGTCCCACCTGGTCATGGTGAATAATCTTTTTAATGTACTGTTGGATGCTGTTAGCTAGGATCTTATTGAGAATCTTGGCATCCATATTCATCAGGGATATTGATCTGAAATTCTCCTTTTTGGTGGGGTCATTGCCTGACTTGGGGATCGGGGTAATGCTGGCTTCATAAAAAGAGTCTGGAAGTTTTCCTTCTGTTTCTATCGTTTGAAACAGCTTCAGGAGAATAGGTATAATTTCTTCTTTGAATGTTTGGTAGAATTCTCCAGGGAATCCATCATGTCCTAGGCTCTTACTTTTAGAGGTTTTTGATCACTGCTTCCATCTCATTACTATATATTGGTCTATTCAGCTTGTCAATTTCTTGCTGATTCAGTTTTGAAAGTTTATAGGTTTCCAGGAATGCATCTATTTTACCTAGGTTGCTTAACTTATTGACATATAACTGTTGATAATACTTTCTGATGGATGTTTCTATTTTCTTTGTGTTAGTTGTGATCTCTCCTTTTTCATTCATAATTTTATTAATTTGGGTCTTCTCTCTTTTCTTTTGGATTAGTTTGGCCAATGGTTTATCGATCTTATGGATTCTTTCAAAGAACCAGCTTCTAGTTTCTTTGATGTAATCCTCTGCCATTTTATGGGAGCATTTGGGCCATTCACATTGAGAACGATTATTGAAGGATACTTTTTTATTGACATCATATTGCCTGTGAAGTCCTTGTTTCTATAGATTATCTCTGTAAATTTCTGTTCTACATCACTCTTGGGTTCTTTCTTCTTTTATAGAACCCTCCCTTAATATTTCTTGTGGTCACATACTCTTTTAAGCCTTGCCAGTCTTGGAAGCTCTTTATCTCTCCATCCATTTTGAATGCCAACCTTGCTGGACAAAGTATTCTCGGCTGCATGTTTTTCTCATTTAGTGCCCTGAATATGTCTTGCCAGCCTTTTCTGGCTTGCCAGGTTTCTGTGGACAGGTCTGACAATATTCTGATGGACATTCCTCTCTATGTAAGGAATCTGTTCCCCCTAGCTGCTCTCAAAAACTCTTGTCTAAAATTATGATTTGTCAGTCTCACAATCATGTGCCTCGAGGTCTTTCTAGATTAATTGATCTTGCGGGTTTTTCTTTCTACCTCTAGAACATGAACGCTAATTCCCTTCTCCAGATTAGGAAAACTTCATCCAGAATTTGTTCAGCTATATCTTCTAGTCTTCTCTCTCTCTCCACACCCTCAGGGATCCCAATAATTCTGATGTTGGAACATTTCATGGCATCATTTATTTCCCTAATTCTGTTTTCATGGCTTCTAAGCTGTTTCTTCCATGCCTTCTCCTGATCCTTTTTCTCTATCAGTTTGTCCTTTAGATCATTAATTCTGTGTTCTGCCTCAGTTACCCTAGCTATTAGAGTATTTAGGTTACATTGGATCTCATTGATAGCATTTTTAACTTCTTCCCTGGTGGCTTTCACTTCTGCCTTTAGAGATTGTATGTTGTCACTAATGGTTTTCTCCAACCTAGCCATTGCCTGGATAATTGTAACCCTGAATTCCCTTTGTGACATACTGTTTATGTCCATATCCAATAGTTCTGATGGAGAAGGCACAGTCTCTGAATTTTTCCTCTGTTGGGCATACGTCCTCTAGTCATTTTGGTGAGAGGTAGTTGAGGGGATGTATAGCTGAACATATCAACCATGATCCAGGCAAGGTGCACCCTGGATTCTGAGCAACTGGAAGTAACCACCAAAAAGAAAGAAAAAAAGAGAGAGAGAAAGAGAGAGAGAGAGAGAAGACCTAGCCAGAATAGGCCCCAAAGATAAGATTTATAAGTTATACAAACAAAAATGGACAAACAAAAAAACCAACAAAAGTAAATGACAAGGAAAAAAAAAAAAAGAACCCAGCCAAAATGAACCCCAAGGATAAGATTTACATAATACCAGAACAAAAACCAATACACAGAAACACTGACAGAAGAAAAAGATGGGAGGGTGGTTATAAATCCTTGATGTGGACAAGGAAGGTTATTTTGATTCTTCCTGGGTGTGTCTTGATATCTTTGTCAAAGGACTCAACTTTCCAGAGATAAAGGGAGGTTAAAACTGCTTTATATATAGAGGTAGTATTGATTAGGGAAAGAGAATTACCCTGAACCTTGTATCTATATGTATATTAAAAACATAGAAAAAAAAAAAGAAAACACAGGTATATGTATGAAAATATTCAAATTAAAAGGTTATTAGGGAATATGTTGTATTAAACCTCTAGTTGTAATGGTAAGTAGGTTAAAAAAACTAAAAAGAATAAGAATAGTGAGAATGAATTAAAAATAAAAAGTTGTATCCATGAAATATAGAGGTTTTAGGGCAATACCGGGAGCTTAATGTATTGCTTTCTCCTGATGTTGGGGTTTTACCTTTTTATGGGGACCCTGTGGTGGTTGTCCTCTTCTTTTGGCTGGCTTTTTGGGGGAGCAGACTGCTGCGTTGTTTTTCAGGCAGTCTTGCTGATCATTCCTGTAGTCACACTGTGTTTTAAGAAACTATATTATTTCTTTTCTTTTTTTTATAGATTTTATTTATTTATTTGATAGAGACAGTGAGAGAGGGAACACAAGCAGGAGGAGTGAGAGAGGGAGAAGCAGGCTTCCCACTGAGCAGAGCAGGGCTCCAGGGCTCGAATCCAGGACCCTGGGATCTTGACCAGAGGTGAAGGCAGACACTTAACAACTGAGCACTGCAAAACTGTATTATTTCTTACCTGAATATCTTTGATTCTAAGATAAGATGCACATTTAAAAATGCATTGTTATATCTATTGATCGTTTATGCAACATGATCTCTAGACCTTTCATATCTCAAATGAAGCCTCCATGTATATATATGTTAAATCCTATACATCGCACTTAGAAGAAGATGCTGTTCACACTATGTAAAATGTGCTATTTAAAAATGGAGAAACATCGTATCATGGAAAACAAGTTTTATTTACCCTCAGTTTTTATTCAAAATAATTTCACTCTCTGAGTGTTTTCTTGGCATTTGGAAAAACAGAAAAATGATTACTTTTGGTATTTTATGATATTTGTTAGACATTTATTTATTTAGCAAATATTTGTTGAATGTTTCTTATGTGCTAGGTCCTATTCTAAGTGCTATGGTTGCAACAGCGAGCTAGAAAGATTTTGTGCCTTCACTCCAGTGGGGGAAAGAGAAGGGGAAAACAGTAATAGAACTTCACATAGGGATGCTTGTTATGAAGAACAAGCAGGGAACAGAATAGTCAGGGGCTGGGAAGAGCAGAGATGATAGGACAAGTAAATTTGCAGGTCCAGACTGTAAAACTGAAGTGACTCCATCTTAGAAAGAGGGTTCCATTTTGTATAACCTCCTGCCCCACAAGCTGGCCTTACCAGATAAGAGGGAAGAAAAACCGGTTTGGAAATCTCCTGACCCTGGTGACCAATTAACCTACAAGTCAGCAACCTCAACCGTTGGACAAACAGCTTTCAAAATCCCCTAGACAAAGTAGCCAATCCCCGATAAACAGCACAGCTTAAGAAACCCTGGCACCAATCCCGGGAAAGGTCAAACATTCCTATAGTCTTTGTGGTTTATAAGCTGCACCCATAAGGGTCACGGGACCCTACTTCCTCCACCCACTGCGTCGGTGTGTTGGACGGGGGTCTGTGCCCGGGCACGCTCTCAATAAAGAAACCTTGCGCTTGCATTCGGTTCCGTGTCTCCGTGGTGGTCTCTTCGGGGGTCTCGTGACCCTGGCACATCACAGACAACATTACTAATTGGAAGAAATTTCTCTCTGACTTGGCATTTTTGTGATCAGCCAAGCTGCTTGCTTTTTTCCATCCTTACTCAGGTTCATTAGCTGGGAGAGATTCTTTACAGACATTTGGGTGTGAATGTTTGCATTCACTTATTACTATTATTTTCAAGAGGAAAATGAGGATTTAACTTGTCAGATGAAGAAAGGTTAAGTGAAGTAAGTTTTCATCTTTTTCAGAGGCATGTTTTTGTCTTGCTCTAGGTTCAATATAAATTTAAAGAGCATTTCTGTGGCTAATACAGAAAGGAGGTTTAGATCTGCCCTTGGAACCCAGATTTCTCAGTCAAAAGATCTCAGAATCCCTTTTCTCTGAGACACAATGTGTAATTTCATGAAGGTTACTATAATTCTCATCTACCTCCTGGAGGAAATTCTTGACATCAGCTTGAAGGTGCTCTTATAAGAGACTCACTATAGAAACATTTATTTCTTTTCAGTGTATTTAATTCCCTACTCTGACACTGGCTAGTTAAGTGACCTTGAGCAAATTGCTTTCTCTCACAAAACTTCTGATTCTCCCTGACAAATTCCCTTTTCTTCATCACTCAAACAGGTCTTGAAATCTCATCTCCCACAGGAAGCAGTTCTAATAAATTAGAGAAGAAATGATTAATTCCATATATCACTTTCTTTGTGCTCTTCTTCTGTTCTATGTACCTACTAAATGTACTTACCCCCCCCATTTTATAGCTAATAAAAAGACACTTTGGCTTTAATTTCATTATATATTTAAAGCCAATTGCTTATGTTGCCATCCCACCTGCATATTTACCTATTTTGTGGGTTAGACTCTAAAGTAATGAAGTAATACTTGTAGGTGTCAGCTTCATTGAAAATGGACTTTATACCCTCTATCTTTTAATTCTACTCAACAAAATAAGAAGAGTTTTTACAGACCCATCTAAAAAAATATCAAATGGCAGCTTGGGTGCCAGGGTTAAGGCCTAAAATAGAGATTTCTCTAATGTAGTAACTCAATATAGCTTTAATATTCATGTCCCCAGTCTTAAGCCCAGTGTCCAGCACATATTAAGTGTTCAATACTCTCTGGTCGAGTGATGGTCATTTAGCACTGCCTAAGAGACCTGGCCCTAAGAGCTAAGGTTTCCACAGAGTTCAGTCAAGGCTTTGACAGACTGGTCTCTGGAGAGCTTGGGGAGTAAAGGGACAGAGATTCTGGAAATCCAGCTTACCACCATCTCTGACAGTAATTAGCTAAATGATCTTGGGAAATTCACCTACCTTATTTGATATATATATATATAATATAATATATAATATATTTTATTATTATATTATATTATTATATATTATATATTATATATATACATACATATATATGGAATTGATGAGATGATCTCTAGAGTAAATTTTAAAGATATAATGTTATAGGAGTCTGTGACTCATTGATAATATCTGAAATAAATAAAAACTTTTCTTAGGGATTATAAATAAAAGTAGGCAATGCTGTGGTTAGAGGTAATGTCTGGGTGATTGTGGTCCTTCCAGATAGACTGGTGTTAGGATGGGTACATTTGCAAGTCTATCAGGGAAGGGATTGTTTCCTGATCACCATGTCCTGCTCAGCAGGGGACTAACACAAGACTTCCACCAGATACAGGCTGGAGATAATAGGCATGTGATGCCTAGCTGGTAACTGGGTTTGTTTTGTTTTCTTTTGTTTTGTTTTGTTTTTGGCAAAGAATGTCAAGGAAGGCTACACATGTAGAAAAATGCCAGGAAAAACTATTTCTTCTCATACTGCTGCTGCAGCTTTGAATATAATCTGCCTCACACTCAAGAGCATTGTAAGAATTAATGAGTGCTAACTGCTTTTGTGAAAGAAAATTCCTGAGCCTGGTCTATGCCAGTGAAATGGGCTGACACTAAATAACCCAAAGGTCTTCTAAGCAGAGTGCTGGGAGTATTAACATATGCATTACAATGTATTAACATTAGGAGTGATTAAATTAACTATGACCTAAACATAACAATGGCTAAATCATCCCTACCAGGCAGAGCAGAAAATTGCAGTTTTTCAGTATGGGGTAGTGAATAAGATCATAGCACCTTGCTGTGTCAGTGAGGCAGAGGCAGCACTAAATGAAGACTGTTGGATTTACAAGATACCCTGGCTCATTTCCAGGGATCAGTTCCCCTGCAATTAAGCATCAAGAGGGCATTCATGTGCCCCATACCAACTCAAGGCTTGGCATTTATTTGCCCCTTTTAAAGTCATATATAAGAAAAGAGAACACTGTTGTCCCACGTGGACATATGGGCAACATGGGGCTGGATAATAAACTGTATCTTTTTCTTTACATTGCAAATCTCCAGCTTTGAGGGTCTCCCTGCTGCTAACATAAGAGAGGGAAGGGAGTGGCTCCATTTGGAGTATCCTTCATGGGGATTACTCTGTGACTTTATGGGATGGCACCACAAATGATTACACTGGGTATTCATCAGAGGAAAGAAAACTTCTGTGAGAACCAAGACCTAGCACATTGTGGTCCCAAGAGCTCCTTCTTGTTCAATGGCCTATACTAATCTTTGTCAGGAAAAAATAATCTTTTCATTTTTTTGTTTGAATAATAAAGAACTCCTGAGCTACTCTTAGGGTGTTAAAAGCTCACTATGTGGTCTTTTGTGCTTTCTGACCACTGTGTCACTCCCATGGACTCCTGTGATTTTGAATTTACCTTCACCTTTCTCATACTTGAGCGTTCTCTTCCCATATCTCTCTGCTGTGAAACAGGAGCTTTGTACAGGCAAGTTTCTATGGAAGTTGCTGCTACTTTAGTGGGAAGCGTTAAGAATAATGCTGCATTTTTCTGAAGACTTCGAAAAACAAAACAACTGGTTGGTTTAACCTTTTCTGAGAGTTTTCTGCTTGATTAGGAGTACAAGTGGGCTGCTTATGATGAGGGAACAGAAGGCTGGCTGAAGACAAAGCACAAGCTGACACCTGGCAACCTCCCCCACCCCCCACTCCTGGGTGGGACTTGTGTGACATTCTTCCAAGAATATCCCAACTATCTTAATGTTAATGTTATGCCCAGATCATAAGACCACCACCAAAAAGACCACCGAGAGCCAGATGGTCTGAAATGCAAAAGCAAGGCTTTATTCAGGCGGATGGGCTGCAGCTCGGACCTCGTCCCTACAAACCGACACAGCGGAGTCCAGGAGGAGGCTCCCGCTGGAATTTTACAGAGATTATATAGGCAATTTTACATGCAAAAATACATAGTCACATAATTACATGTGTAGGTGACCTTGAAAATGATTGGTGTCTGAGGTGACTTAAGCTGTGTTGTCCAAGGAGGGTTGGTCAGTTAGGAAAAACTGCTGACAGGGAGTTTTCCTTACTGGTTGTTTTTCTATCCTTTGTTAGCATATAGGGCAATAACCCCGATTGGCCCGCACTTGGTCCCTCCTTTACATATGGAGAATCACCCTCTATTGGTTCATGTCTGATTCCCTATTTGCATATGTAGTAACCATTTCTATTGGCTCTTGTCCCATCCTTTATTTGCATATGTGGGAACTGCTTTGGAATGTCTTCAGCTTAATGTAAACAGCAAAAGGGCTGCTGCCTTGAATGGAGTCACTTTGGTCCTTCAGTTAATACCTTCCTAGAGGGGAAAAACAATCTTAACCTGACAATGGCAAGGCCTCTGGTATCCTGTAGGTCATCTTTAGCATATGAAAATTCTATTGAAACCTCCCTTTTCCTTACCTCCCCCACCCGGAAGGTACATAACCTGCCCCCCTGACAACCCCAGGGCAGCGGCTCTTTCTACCTATGGTCCTGTCCCCATGCTTTAATAAACCACCATTTTGCACCAAAGATGTCTCAAGAATTCTTTCTTGGTCATCAGCTCCAGACCTCACCCCACCAAACTCACTTATATTCTAAAACTTCATCACTTAGAATCTGGGAACTCCCCTATTTCCTTTAGAAAATAGAACAAAACAAAACATGTGGGGTTTTTTTCCCCTGCTTTCTGAAAAGCATCTGCTTGATAAAAAATAAGCACAAATTGTGAGACAATTTTCAAAACCTGGCTATATTTGGGGTTCGGAGGCCACAGTTCCAGATGATGTCCTCGTTGGGTCCGTAATCAAAGGAGCGAGACTGATACAAAGCGAAAGTCAAGCAAAGCTTTATTTAGGCCAAGCATCAAGAATCAAACTGACCTGCCAGGGTCATCTCTTACAAAGAGGCAATGACTCTCTGCTTTATAGACTGGCTTTTAAGGGCAAAGGCCATGTGGTTGGGCTTCACCACACACAGGTGGCCAATGAGATTGTAACACACAGAGAAAGCTGCACAGTCAGGCTAGGTCACACATAAGTGACCAATTGAATTACAATTTACCCTAGTAGATATTTGAACTAGCCTATCACCTTAGTCAGAATTGGCGCCCAGAAGGCAGGACCCACACTCCTTGGTAGCTAGGGAGACAGTATGCGTGTCCCACTGATTGGATGTCTCCACCTGGCCTGGCCTGACCCGCCCTTGTATTTGGGCTTTGTTACCTGGGATTGATTTCCCGGACGTGCTTTTAAGTAAGTCCCCTGGGGAGGGGGGGGTCAGTTTAAGTTTTATGGCATAAACAACAAAATGGCTGTTCAACGGAAATGGTGCCGTTTTGGCTAACTAGGCCTTTACAGTCCTCATTCCTGGATTTCAACTTTGCATGTGCTGTAATGGGAATTCGACCTATAGGACATAGTTACATTAACTTATAAATTACAATCCTCTGCTCTCATGCTGATGAAGAACAAATTGTTATAGGTGCAGTCGTTGAGCAGTTGAATCATGAACATCAAGATGGTTCTCAGAATAACCTTCTATATTATGAGAGTCTGCAAATACTGCTCTTTTACCATGAGACTTTTATAATACTTCTATTGCTGTTTTTATCTTGTTGTAGGTGGTTTATGTGAGTTTTAGTTTTTAGCAATACTGATAATCTTCTGGGATTTTGTATAGTAAAGAAAAGATCTTCAGGGAAAATGATGGATCAAGTCCTCCTATTTCAAAACATAAGTAATAAGTAAGATTTCCTTGTGTGGAAAATAAATTGAAATTCTTCAGCAGATATTCATTTTACTTGCACATTTCTTCCTTTCTCTATCCAGATTCCATCCATCTAGGTCTGGCTTTATGGATATTTGACCAGTGTCACCTGATTAAAAAATAAAGAAGGCAATTTAGGTTACACAAACTTTATTTAAAACCTCACAAAGCAGTTAAGAAAACTACAAAATGGGGCAGAAGGTAGGAAGCTTTTAAAGGAAACAAAAGAAGGAAGAAGGATGTAAGTAGGAGCCGAGAGTCAGCATGGCTTTTGGGGATTGCATGGTAGATGTACTACTAGTTTGGTCAAAAAGAGCATTTACAGGGTCACAGAAGCTACCTAAGTTCCAGTTTACTGATGTGGCACCCTACTCAGGAACAGATCCATCTTGGGTCTAGAAATTTATTTCCGTGAGTCACACAGGATCCCAGACTAAGTAGGGCTCATGGTTGGGGTGTGATGTATTGAAGTTTCTGTCTTGAAATTTTTAATAAGGTTATCTTTGAATTTATGTTTTACAAACAAAGTCCAGTATGGCTAAGAAGCATGTGCTGGGGGCTTGCAGGCTGATGTATACACAAGGCATGCACTGAGAGACGTCTCTTTGACGTCACTTCCTCTTGCCTGGGTGTTGCTTGAGTAAGAAGAATGTGTTTCCTCTGTGATTTTTTAAATCCCTTATTCTGTATTCTAGCCAGAACAAATCTGTTCCTAGTCTGTTTTATTGCAATTGGAAAGGAAAATAGTGATACTGGCACTACTAGGGAAGGAAGTTTTGGAAGCAGCTTAAACTGAAGTACAGTTCAAGGTGTGTGTGTGTGTGTGTGTGTGTGTGTGTGTGTGTAGTTGATGTTGCAGTTATAGTTGTCACCTGCCCAGCATCTTCTCAGACATCCCAGGAGGTGGAGATCCTGGTGATTGATCCTGAACAATTATATAACAGTCGGGTAATAAAAGTGTTGTCTTCATTTTTGCTTTCTCTAACTTATTAAGATAGTATCCCTGATTGGATAAGGTAAAGACTGGCCTTTCTTCAGATTGTTTTGGTGGAAATGAGTATATCTGAGTATGAAGGTGCTAAGCATTTTAGGATATAAAAAGGATAGAACAGCCTACCTTTCTCTATCTCATTCATTTCATACTATTTTGCCCAAAGTCACTTCCGGTCATTGCACAACAGCAATTCCTTAGATGGTGATTGAATTCTAAACACTCAGCACATGCAGGCAAGGTCTACAGATTAAGGATGCTAAATTTCTAATTTGATTTCTGTGTGTTGCTGAATGATCTTCAGCAAAGGGCGAGTGGAGCCTATCTTTTATCATTTAATAAAATCTTTGATAATTAATGATTATAAATAATGAATATAAATGATGATTACAATGATTATAGATGATTAATGATTACAAAATGTACTCAGAGATCTTAATACCCATAGTTTTCTTTTATATCTTCCAAGAGAGCACAAATTTCTCTTTATGTCAACTTCAAAGATTTTCTTCCCTAGCTTTTTTTTTTTTAAAGATTTTATTTGTTTATTTGACAGACAAAGATCACAAGTAGGCAGAGAGGCAGGCAGAGAGAGAGAGAGGAGGAAGCAGGCTCCCTGCCCAGCAGAGAGCCCGATGTGGGGCTCAATCCCAGGACCCTGGGATCATGACCCGAGCCGAAGGCAGCGGCTTTAACCCACTGAGCCACCCAGG
>ML104689.1:506424-518247 GCA_003697995.1 Taxidea taxus jeffersonii | reverse complement strand
CATCGGGCTCTCTGCTGGGCAGGGAGCCTGATGTGGGGCTCAATCCCAGGACCCTGGGATCATGACCCGAGCCGAAGGCAGCGGCTTTAACCCACTGAGCCACCCAGGCGCCCCTCTTCCCTAGCTTTTATGCAATGAGAAGAGGTCCCCTTCTTTCTTTCACTACCGCTGTTATACAATAGAGAGATGACACGGAGATTAAAACTAGAACCAGCAGACAAAATAAGATGTATAGTGTACAGAACAAACACATTTGTTTACTGTGCTTAGTGAGAGTTGTCTGTGGACAAAGAACTAGACTTCTACTTCCCATTTGCTATGAGTGATCAAGGAAGAGGAGGCTCTCCTTAACCACCCTGGTTGGTGCCACACACCCCATCACACACACCACACACTGTGCTTCTTTGCCTATGATTGTTAATGAACCAAACAATACTTTAAAGGAGGTAACCAAAGAATTAATTAAAGGATAAGATCTGAGTCATAAAAAACAGGTTTCTTTTTCTTTTTCATGAGGTCTTAGGCAAAGACAGTTCTTAATGGATCTAGTTCCTTGATATAAGAAGATACTAATAAAATCCAAAAAACACAGGAAAAATCAAACATTTTTATGTACCATTAAAAACCTTCCCTATGGAACAATTCATTGTTCATGAATCACTGAAATGTCTAAAAAAAAAGCAAGTCTCTCTCTTTCTCTCTTCTCTCTCTCTCTGTATTTATGTCTGTATCTACTCACTGCCACAGCCACTGTGAACTATGCCTACTGAAAGTGCATGCAACCACTTAGGATGCCATGTATTAGAGTGTGGGGTTTAGTGATTTCTGCTTGTTCTGTTCTAATCTCTTTTACCATTTATTTTGTGTCCTTGTTAATAATTGTGGACCCCTGTAAGTAATACATGCCAGTAATGGTAAGGTACTTCTGAAAAGAAACAGAGGGAAAGTACCTTGCAAGCTTGAGGCTTGAAGCAAATTCAAGGAGAAGGTCAGGAAAACACAGGGTAAAGAGAGTGGGAAGGTAGAAACTGATATTATGAATGACATCATAACAACCCCTGAGGCAGAGGAGGATTGCCTCCTCAAATTACAAATTACATGAGCTGGAGCTGGAAGAAACTAAGGTGTGAGGTCAGTTAGTCAAGCCTTCAAGGAGTAAGAGAGCCACAGTCACTGTCATTCTAAAATTCAAGAATTCAAATCATTGAGAATTTTGCGATAAAAAAATGTGTCTTGTGTTCATCTCACTCAGTAAGTTTCTGTATTAGTTTGCTTGGGCTATCATAAGAAAATACCATAGACTGGGTGGCTTAAACAATAGAAATTTGTTTCTTACTGTTCTGGAGGCTAGAAGTTTGATTATGTTTGGGTTCTAAAATATATTTGGGTTCTAAAAAGATCTGTCTTCCTGATTCGCTGACAGCCTCTTTCCTACTGTGTCCTTACATCATAGAGAGTGAGCTCTTTGGTGTGTGTCTCTTACTAGGGCACTAATCCTATCAGGACCCCACCCTTATGATTTTATTTAACTGTAATCACTTTTTTACTCCAAATGAATAGGGAGTTAAAGTTTCTGGATATGAATTTTGGAGGGGGGGACACAATTCAGTCCACAGTAGTTCCCTTTTTAGAAATGTTTCCTATGCTATCTAATAATTTGTGTATATGCAATTAATTTGGCAGAATCTTTAGTGATAGATAATAATAGATAACTGGCCCATCAAGAACAAAACCCAAACTGACCTTCCTTACCTATATGGCCAGAATGTCCACTTGAAGCTTTTTCACATTTCATTATTCTGAAAGGACTTCTCACCCACTTCTATACTTTAACGTCTCCCATGTTTATATTGGACCCACCTAGATAATTGAGAAAAATCTCCCAATTTAAAGTCACCTGATTAGAAAGCTTAATTTCATCTGCAACCATAACATCTCTTTACAATGAAAGATAACACGTAAATGAGTACCAAGGATGAAAATGCAGACATCTTTGGGGGACCATTCTCTTTTTTTTTCTGCCTATCACAGTACTCATATAATTATATTAGAAGACATAATCTCTTGTACCTGTAATATAACAACGTAAAGAATACATAAATCAAATCATTAGGTTTGGAATCTAGATTTGACCTGAATGCTACTATGCTCCAGGGAATTTTAATTTCTGGCTTCCTAAAAATGAGCCTTCTAAAATTGGATAATACTCAAATTAGATTATGGATACAAATTAGAGTGAATTTCATCAACAGCACACCATTCGATGGCACTCCAATTTTCTTACACATTCAGTCTGCTGACACTTGCAAATTTTCAAACAGTTTAATAAAAGGAACACATACACTTTGGGATAGGGAATACAATGAATTTGAAATTAAGATTCAGTGTATTCCAGTTTCAAATTGAAAAATTTTAGGAAATGAGTATAAAAAAAACCCTCTATTTAATAATTGATGTGGAAATATAAAGTTGTTTCTACTATTGTAATTGTACAATGTGAGTTTTACAAATAATTAATATTCATTTCAGTTACATTTTGTACAGAGAATATTAAAAAACACTGATTTTACTTTCATGATCCCAGGAAATACTTAAATATAAGTTACTTGAAATAATAGTACACTCCTTTAGAAATAATATACAAATATATATCTTCATTTTAGTTAAGATACTTACTAAGTGCTTACTGTATGCAACATTTGGAAGGATATAAAATTTTATAGGATGTAGACTCTTGGAATTTATGTAGCTGGAGGAGAGGATGAAGAAGAAATATATAAAATATTACCTTTGTATCACCTTATGTTTTATGTTAATATAATTAATATAAAATAGAACATTTCTTCCATTTTTTATCTTTAGAATTGAAAATGCTATTGTGAATCAAGACAGCTCAGTTGATTGTAGTAGATTGTAACAGGGACAATGTAACAGGTATGGAAAAAACTCTGTTTTTGTTTCAGTTATTTTAGTTGAATGAGCATAGCTGATTTGTCCCTTTCACTTCTATATTTATATGTTCACAATGATCAAAAGTCAGAATATTAAATTAAAGCACCAAGCAAGTCACTACATGTTTGCTCTTCTCACACACACACACACGCACACACACACACACACACACAACTTGTTATTTTGATGGATAATGTCTTGAGAGAACCTAGAGAATAAATCCATGTTATGCAAATATTTCATATTTTCTCCCTGCAAACAAATACTAAATAAATACTTGTTAAATGAATGAGCAAATAGTTCTCCTCAATGAATGTATTCCATATATGAAAATCTTTAAAGTTGCAAAGAAGAGACAGCCTCAGGTAACATCCAATTTTGTAATTTACTGAAAAAATAAGTGGGAGTTTAAAATTCAAAAATAATTTCATCTTTTCACTATATGACCACTGTGGGTCCTAGTGCTTCTACACGTGAATATAGCAAAGGTTCTATGGAGTACTTGGCCATTATTCAGAACCATGTTATGTTCTAACTTTTCTTACCTAAGCTTTTTCTTTTTCTTCTTGAATATTTATCCCGGAATATGTTAAGACACAACACTAGTTCAGGGACTCCCATGGCTGTATCACACAGCTGCAATAGTCATCAACCATTGCTTCTCTTTTTTAAGTTGACGAGGTAGATGTAACTTTTTGAGAGTGCCTGGCTAAATAAATGTTTTTATTGTTTTCTATTGGATAGTCTTTTATTGTTGATTTGTAGGAGTACATTACATATTCTCAGTTTGAGTCCTTTGCTTTTATGTGTTTGTGTACATTTAAACAATATCCTTTGCCATTTCTGAATCAGTCAAATTTTGAGTTTATGGCGTATTTTGATAAATAGAATTTCTCATTTTTGTTATAGTCTATCTTACCAATATTTGTCTTTTATGTAGTCAGTAATTTTTCTGTCCAGTGGAAAAAAAGTGTGACCTATACCACAGTCATGGATATGTTACTTATGTTACTGTATGTTGCTATGGTCTGAATGTTTTTGTCCTTCCAAATTCATGTGTTGAAATCCTGATGCCCAATATGATGATTTTAGAAACTGGGATTTTGGAGGTACGTAGGTAGGTCTGGAGAGTGAAGCACTCATGATGGGATTAGGGCTCTTATGAAAGAGACCCCCCCCCCCCCCCCCCGCAGAGCTCCCTAGCCCCTCCCACCATGCAAGAACAGGGTGAGAAGGTGAGAAGTGCGACCAGGAAGAGGGCCATTACCAAAATCTAACCAAGCTGGCACCCTGATCTTGGCCTTCCAAACTCCAGAACAACAGAAGTAAATTTCTGTTGTTTATAAGCCACCCAATGTGTGATATTCTGTTTTAGCAGCCTCCATGGACGAACTTTATTTTTTAACTTTCACAATTGTCTACAATCTAACTAGGATTTATATTTGTGTAATATGAGAGGTGGGGGGGATATGGTTTACTTTTTTTATATAGGCATTGGAATGTTCATTTATTAAAAAGAATATCCTTCTTCACAAGGTAGTGACACCTTTGTCATTTATTAGGAGACTGTGCATATATAGAGCTGTGTCAATGCTCAAGTATTTTAATTAATACAGCTTTTATCTAATAGTGTAAGTCTTCTAGAAATTTTCTTTTAGTTTGTTTTGACTTGGTCCTCTGCATTTACACATGTATTTTAAAGATTTTTTTTTAAAGATTTTATTTATTTGACAGACAGAGATTACAAATAGGCAGAGAGGCAGGCAGAGAGAGAGGAAGGGAAGCAGGCTCCCCAGCAGAGAGCCTGATGCGGGACTCGATCCCAGGACCCTGAGATCATGACCTGAGCCAAAGGCAGAGGCTTTAACCCACTGAGCCACCAAGGCACCCCTACACATGTATTTTAGAATATGCTTGTTAAATTCCACCAGAAATTAAAAAGCAAAAAGTTTACCAATATTTTTATTAGAGTTGCATGGAAACTATGTGAGTTTAAAAAAACAGATTATTTTTGTACTAGTACATTTTGTACATCCAAAAACGTAGTATACCCCTACATTTATTTAATTTATTTTAATAATGTCTTGTAGTTTTCTAGCAGAGATTTCCTCTGAAGAAATAGAACATAATTTATTAGTTTACTCTTACTGTTTTTGATTTTTTGTTTAATTTGTAAAAGGTGTGATTTTTACAAAATTTTCATTTTCTATTTACTGCTCATAGATAAAAATACAATTGATACTTAGGCTTTAATTTTATACCTTATGACTTTTCTTTTCTTTTCTTTCTTCCTTCCTTCCTTCCTTTCTTCCTCCCTAACCTCTCTCTCTCTCTCTTTCTTTCTACTTTTTATTTAAATTCCAGTTAGTTGACATATAACATAATACTAATTTCAGAAGTAGAATTTTGTGATTCATCACTTACATATAACCCTCAGCACTCATCACAAGTGCTTAATACCCAAAAGACATCAAGTCCATCCCCCACCCCCACAAACCTCAGTTTGTTCTCTGTAGTTAAGAGCCTATTTTGGGGTGCTTGGGTGGCTTAGTTGGTTGAGCATCTGCCTTCAGTTCAGGTCATGATCTCAGGGTCCTGGGATGGAGCCCCTTGTCAGGTTTCTTCCCCAAGGCTGTCTGCTTCTCCCTCTCCCTCTGCCTACTGCTCTGCCTACTTGTGCTCTCTCTCTGTGTGGAAGAAATAAATAAAATCCTTAAAAAAAAAGGAGCCTGTTTTATGGTTTGCCTGTACTCAATCTGTTTATTAATTCTGATATTCATCTGTAGACTCTTATTACTTTTTCTAATTTACATATAATGATAGTTTTATTTTTTTCTTCCAAAACCATATATTTTTAAAATTTATTTTCCTTTCTCTACAAGGCCCAGTACAAGATTGAATAAAAGTGATGACACTAGCATCTTAGTCTTGTTCTTTGTCTCATTAATAAAGCTCTTAATATCACTATTAACTTTAATGTGTATTAGAAGGTCTTTGTAGATGTTATTTACCAGTAAGATCTTAAATTATTAAATTTAAGATGTTAAAAATTATTCAGTTACTAGTTTTATCATGAAAGCATTATGATCAATGACAACCTTTCTTCTTCCTGTTAATGTGGTGAGTTGTATTGGTTTTCCAGTGTTAAACCAACTTAGCATTCATGAAATAAGCTCAACTTAGTCAGTGTGTAGTCATCACATGTAGGAAAGAATGTGATTTCCTAATACTTTGTTTAGAATCTTTGCATATAGGTCTTACATCTGTGTTTATTGAACAGATAGTCTGGTAATGCTTTTTTTTTTCCTTACACTGCAATGATATTTTCAACTTTTTTTTTTTAAGATTTTTATTTATTTATTTGACAGATCACAAGTAGTCAGAGAGGCAGGCAGGGAGAGAGAGAGAAGGAAGCAGGCTCCCCGCTGAGCAGAGCCAGATGGGGGGCTCAATCCCAGGACCCTGAGACCATGACCTGAGCTGAAGGCAGAGGCCTAACCCAGTGAGCCACCCAGGCGCCCCAACATTTTCAACTTTTGGTACAAAGTTTATACTGGCCTCCCATAATGAATTAGAAGTATTTTCTCTCTGTTTTGGATCATTTTGTGTAATTTTTTTTTCTTTAATAAGTCTTTGGAAGAACATTAAGGAAGTTGTCTAAATTTAAAATTTTCTTTGTGGAAAGGTCTATAGCTAAAGTCAAATTACTAGATATGAGATTATTTAGATTTTTTATTTCTATTACATTCAGTTTTGCTAGGCTTTTCCACTTCATCTCTATTTTCAAGTTTAGTGGCACAAAATTTCTTCATAATATCTAATTATTTTAATAAGTTTAGGATCTCTAATTTGATGTTTCATTTTTCATTACTGATATTAAGAATTTATTCCTTCTCTTTTTTTATTTTTCCTTAACAAATCTATCATTAGTGTTGTTAAATGACCCAAATTTGGTGGTGTTGATTTTTTTTCATGTATGTGTTTTCTATTTAATTCATACATTTTCTTCTTTTTATTATCTGTATTTTACTCTCTTTGGGTTTAAATTTTGTTCCTCTGTAATTCTTGAGAAGACATTTTAGGTCATTATGTTTCAGATTTTTTCCTTTTCTAATCTATGCATTTGATACTATAGATTTCCTTTCAAGCATATCTTTTGCTGTATCCCACAGGTTTTCACATATTTTATTTTCAGCATCACTAAGTTCAAATTAATTTCAGATTTCCTTTGTGATATCTTAGTTTAGTCATAATATATTTTAGAATAGAATTGCTTAATTTCTAATAGGGTATGTCAGGTTTTTCTCTATTTAAACTGATTTATAGCATCATTCCTGTCTGGTCAAAGAAAATGCTTTGAGATCATTTTAAAGCTTTGAAAAATTTTAGGCCTTACTTTCACACTCAATATACTATCATTTTGGTAAGTACTGCATGTACACTTGAAGAAAATGTTTATTGCATCATGTTTGGATTTAGTGTTCTTTATATGACAATTGGGTTAACTTCATTAATCTTGTTTAGGTCTTCTGTACCTTTTCTAATGTTTTTGTTTGTGTATACCATTAGCTATGAAGAGAGGTTTGTTTTAAAGTCTCTCATATGTGGCATGGGTTTTCTATGTTTTCTTTCCATTTTTGCTTCCTATACTTTGAAACTCTGAAATAGGAACATGAATTGTACATTGTGATATCTTCCTTGTGGGTTGGCCTTTTTATTACCATGAGATGTATCTTTTTATTTTTTGTAATTCTTCTGGATTTAAAGTCAACTTTGTCTGGTATTAATATAGCTTCACCAGTTCTATTTTTCTTAGTGTTTGTATGATATGCTTTTTTCTGTACTTCTAATTTCAACTTCCCTTATATTTATATTTAAGATGTGTTCTTATATTTATTTTTAAGGCATGTTCTTATATTTAAAGGGTGTCTCTTTATTGTTGGATTTTTTAAATGGAATTATAGATATGTTTAGGCTTATATGTACCATATTATGATGTGTTTTCTGTGTCCCATCTTTTTTATATTCCTTTTTATTCCTCATTTTGCCTGCTTTCAAAATAATTTTTTATTATGTGAATTTCCCCTAAGGAAAAGTTAAAGGGAAAGTTTACTTAAACATCTTTACTCTGCTCTTCAGCATAAAATATATAAAATACATTCTTGAATTAGTATAATTATAATTATAAAATTTAATCTAAAATAAATTACATATATTTAAATGACTATAAAAAGTATAACATAAAATGATAATTTTTCTATTTTCATTGAAATGTTCAAATGTTAATTTCTATATGTTGCTTTACCCTTTTGTTGAATACATCATTTACTTCCTTATAGAATTTCCTTCAGTTAAGAATTTTATTGATTGCTCCCTATATTGTCATTTAATATGTTTTACTATCCCCTGTGCTTCTTTTCAATTAGTAATTGGATCTAGAGGCTAGATCTGCTCCAGGCTTGATTTTTGTTTTACCTAGTACACTTCATAGATGGTTTTGTGTATTTCCATTAGATGGTACTTAATGTGTAATTATTTCTCTTTTAGTGATATAAGTGGTCATTGGAATAATTTTAGTTATGGCAATATGTAGAAAACAAAATCAATGGGAAATTTACTTCAAATATTGAGAATTTCAAAATATAACAAGTATAAAATCCAACATACAAAAATTAATAGCCTTGGGGTGCCTGGGTGGCTCAGTGGGTGAGCTTCTGCCTTCAGCTCAGGTCATGATCTCAGAGTCCTTGTATTGAGCCCTGTGGCAGGCTCCTTGCTCTGCAGGGAGCCTGCTTCTTCCTCTGTCTGCTGCTCCTCCTGCTTGTGCTCTCTCTCTCACTATCTCTCTCTGTGTCAAATACATAAATAGAATCTTAAAAAAATCAATACTCTTTGCATATACAAATATCAATACAATGATATAAGGAAAAAAGATTCCACTGCTATAGCAATAAATAAATAGACAGAAAAATAAGTGCATATAAAATACCTAAATGAAACTTAATGAAACATAAAAGTTTTGATGCGAAGGAACAGGATGAAGTACTATGTTCCTAAGGAATCTCAACATCATAAAGAAATCAGTATCTTTCAACAAAATTAAAAGGTAACCTACAGCATGGGAGAATATATTTGCAAGTGACATACCTGATAAAGGGCTAGTATCTAAAATATATAAAGAAATTATCAAACTCAAGATCCAAAAAAACAAATAATCCAGTTAAGAAATGGACAGAGGGGGTGCCTAGGTGGCTCAGTTGGTTAAGTGACTGCCTTTGGCTCAGGTCATGATCCTGGAGTTCCTGGATCATATCCCACATCAGACACCCTGCTTGGTGGAGAGTCTCCTTCTCCCTCTGACCCCTCCCCTCTCATTCTTTCTCTCTCTCAAATATATGAATAAAATCTTAAAAAAGAAAGAAAGAAAGAAGGAAAGAAATGGGCAGAGGACATGAATAGACATTTTTCCAAAGAAGGCATCCTGATGACCAACAGACACATGCTCAATATCACTCATCATCAGGAAAATATAAATCAAAACTACAATGAGACATCACTTCACATTTTCCAGAATGGCTGAAATTAACAACTCAGGAAACAACAGATGTTGGTGAAGAGGCAGAGAAAGGGGAACCCTCTTACACTGTTGGTGGGAATGCAAACTGGCGCAGCCCCTCTGGACACCAGTATGGATGTTCCTCAAAATTTAAAAATAGAACTACCTTATGATCCATCAATTGCACTACTAGGTATTTACCTAAAGAATACAAAAATATGAATCTGAAAGGATACACACACGTTGATGTTTACAGCAGCATTACCAACCAACAGCCAAATTATGGAAAGAGACCAAATGTCCATCAACTGATGAATGGATAAGGAAGAGGAACAATGGAATATTACTCAGCCAAAAAAAAAAAAAAAAGGGAGGAGTCAAGATGTCGGAGAAGTAGGAGGCTGAGACGACATCAGCCAGCAGGAGATCAGCTAGGTAGCCTATCAAACCATTCCGAACACCTACAAATCCAACAGGAGATCGAAGAGAAGAAAAACAACAATTCTAGGAACAGAAAATCGACCACTTTCTGAAAGGTAGGACCAGCGGAGAAGTGAATCCAACGCGACGGGAAGATAGACCCCAGGGGGAGGGGCCGGCTCCCGGCAAGCGGCGGAGCACAAAATCAGGACTTTTAAAAGTCGGCTCCACGGAGGGACATCACTCCAGAGGCTAAACTGGGGTGAAGACCTCACGGGGACAACGTGGACTCAGGTCCCACGGGGTCACAGAAGGATCGGGGGTGTCTGAGTGTCGCAGAGCTCACAGGTATTAGAGCGGGGAAGCCGGCTGCGGAGACAGAGCCGAGGTTTCCTAGTGGTCTGTGACACTGACCGGTGCTCTGTGGCACTGGCCGGTCCTCTGTGAGAGGGGTCCCCACAAGATCCGGGGAGACTCCGACCCGGGAGAGCTCAGGGATCTACGGGGCCCGGAGACTCCAGCTGGGACTCTGCCAGAGACAGAGACGCTTGGTCACAGGCTGGGTGAGCTCGGAGCACTCCCAGAAGCCAGTGAGGCGGGACTGCTTACGCACGATTTTCTCTGAGCGCGGTCTGCGGGCGCGCGCAGTCTGCGGGTGCGCGCAGTGTCGAAGGGCCCGCGGTGTCTGCAGGCGGGCGCGCGTGCGCACTCTCCGGTGCAAACGTGGGCTAGGGAGACTGGAGGGATTAAACGCTTTTCTCTGAAGGCACACTGAAGACTGGGGCCCCTAGCTCTTGGCTCCTCTGAACCGGAGATTGGGAGGCCGCCATTGTCATTCCCGTCCTCCAGAACTCTACAGGAAGCGCGTTCAGGGAACAAAAGCTCCTGAAAGCAAACCTGAGAGGATGACTTAGCCCAGCCCCTGGTAAGGGCGGTGCAACTCCGCCTGGGGCAAAGACACCTGAGAATCACTACAACAGGCCTCTCCCCAGAAGATCAAAGAGATACAGCCAAGACCAAGTTCACTTAACAAGGAGAACAGCGGATTCTTATCTGGACAAAATGACAAGGCGGAAAAACTCACCACAAAAAAAAGAGCAGGAGACAGGACCGAAGGCTAGGGACCTAATCAATACAGACATTGGTAATATGTCAGATCTGGAATTCAGGATGACGATTCTCAAGGTTCAAGCCGGGCTCGAAAAAGGCATGGAAGATATTAGAGAAACCCTGTCAGGAGAAATAAAAACCCTTTCTGGAGAAATAAAAGAAATAAAGTCTAATCAAGTTGAAATGAAAAAAGCTATTAATGAGGTGCAATCAAAAATGGAGGCTCTTACTGCTAGGATAAATGAGGCAGAAGACAGAATTAGTGATATAGAAGACCAAATGGCAGGGAATACAGAAGCTGACCAAAAGAGAGACAAACAACTACTGGACCACGAGGGGAGAATTCGAGAGATAAGTGATGCCATAAGACGAAACAACATTAGAATAATTGGGATTCCAGAAGAAGAAGAAAGAGAAATAGGAGCAGAAGGTATACTGGAGAGGATTATTGTAGAGAATTTCCCTAATATAGCAAGGGGAACAAGCATCAAAATCCAGGAGGCGCAGAGAACACCTCTCAAAATCAGTAGGAACCGACCCACACCCCGCCATCTAATAGTAAAATTTACAAGTCTTAGCGACAAAGAGAAAATCCTGAAAGCAGCACGGGACAAGAAGTCTGTAACGTACAATGGTAAAAATATTAGATTGGCAGGAGACTTATCCACAGAGACCTGGCAGGCCAGAAAGAACTGGCATGATATATACAGAGCACTAAACGAGAAAAACATGCAGCCAAGAATACTTTATCCAGCTAGGTTATCATTGAAAATAGAAGGAGAGAT